>CABHPH010161343.1:0-81682 GCA_902168325.1 Peromyscus nudipes | reverse complement strand
CCCTTTTCCTACTCCCCCTCACCTGCTCCCATCTCACCTGCATCCCCTCCTCATAGAGGGTAAGGACTTCTTTGGGTAGTCAACACAAGCTGGTATACCAAGTTGGGGCCGGACCTAGCCCCTACTCCTAGATCAAGGCTGAATAAGGCATCGCACCATAGGGAATGAACCTCATAGAAGAGAAGGTGGGAAGTAGCCTTGAATGCATTGGCACAGGAGACCACTTCCTAAATATAACACCAGTAGCCCAGACACTGAGAGCAACAATTAGTAAATGGGACCTCCTGAAACTGAGAAGCTTCTGTAAGACAAAGGACACCATCAATAAGACAAAAAGGCAGCCTACAGAATGAGAAAAGATCTTTACAACTGATAGAGGGCTGATCTCCAAAATATATAAAGAACTCAAGAAACTAGACAGCAAAATGTCAAATAATCCAATTAAAAAATGGACTACAGAGCTAAACAAAGAAATCTCAAATGCTTTAAGATTTTAAAAGCCCATGATACTCTCAGTTCTCTTTTGTGCCCTTGTTTCTGTGTTGGGTCAATATTCATTTTGCTTTTTCATCAAGTCATTTTTCTTCATTATTGGAGGTTGGTTCAGCTTTCTTCTTTAGTGGAGTGCTATGGTTTCTCCCCTCCTGGGGTTGTCCTTTGTACAAGTTTGCTTGGGTAGGAGAGAAAACTGGTAGGCGCAATAAGTGAGTTGTGAAAAGACAATGTGTTCCACACCTTGCACTTCTAATATGACCTTAATTTAGTCCATATTCCACCTCTCAGGGCCTGGGATGCCATGGTAACGCACATCTGAAGCACAGTTTCTGCCTCTTTTGGCCTGCCCATTCCAAACTCATCTCACCTCCACCTACTGGTCTACCCATCATCCAATGCTTGGTGCCTGGGGCTCCTAGGACTCCTTGTGTACTCCCAATCCATTTTCACCTTTGACCTTGCAGGCTGTATCTGCCACCACTGCAGTGTCTGAGGCACCACAGGCCTGTGTGCATCCAAACTACCTGGCCACATGCATGCCTCTACTTAACTAAAGTGGGTAGTACAAAAGTACGATACAGGGGTTAAAATAAATCATATGTGGCAGTAATGTTTATAGCATATTTTATATATAACACAATGTACATAACACATATAATTCATGCATGTATGTGTCTTAAATATATTCACAATAAGAAAAGTCTGACATTGTAACAAGCTTTCTCAAATGTAGTTGGACTTTGTTTTGACATCTCCCCAGTAATGACATGGCGACTTAATATTAATTATGAAAGCTTGGCATTAGCTTAGGCTTTTTTCCAAATAGCTTTTATAACTTAAATTAACCTGCCTCTGTTAGTCTACATTTTGTCATATGGCTTGGTTACCTCTGTTCTGTATTGTATGTCTGACTTCTTCAGAATTCTTGGTGAAATTTCTGTGACTAGACTCCTCCTCCCCTTTCTCTCACTCCCAAGAAATGCTACCTGTCCTCTCTGCCTAGCTATTAGCCATTCATTTTTTTATTAAACCAGTCAGAAGTTGGCTTAGATAGAGACACATTTTTACAGTGTACACAAATATTCCACATTTTCCCCTTTTTATCAAAATAAAATGGAAAGGGTTTAACTCTAGCACAGTAAAACTATATATAATAGCAATTATCAGGTATTATTTAAATAAAAAGGAAAGATTTTAACACTAACATAGTAAAAGCATATACAATAAAAAACAATTATCAGGTAAGAATTACTTTTACAATGACCAGTCCATATGTATTTCACAAATTCAGAGAAAGGACTATATATATCCTATCTTAGTGAGTCCAAAGTTTTATACCTAAACCATTTTCTATCATAACTTCTATTACCATCATAAAAATATGTTTTTGGACCTTAAAACATCTTAAGTAACTTAAGCTTCTATGTCTCTCAACCTTTATAAACTTTACATTGCTTTTGTTAAGTTTCCTTTTTTGGATTTAGTAATAAAGAAAATGGTATAACTATCTAGTCTTCAATCCCCATCAGAGACCCGAAAGGGATATAATATTACTTGAGTAAACAGGAAATACAGAGCAAACAACTTCCAAAACTATAGAAATGACAGAAACAGCTGGCCGCCTGGACAGTCACCCAAGGTCCCTTTGCAATGTTGGGGCATCCACCTTTGGCTTACAGGCCTAGGATATCTGACAAACTTTTCTGTGAAGTAGGAATTTTGAAGGACTGTCCTACTTTGTCTTGGCAAAGTTCGGCAGTTGCTTTCTTTTGTGTTCTGTTTGTCCAGGTTGGACAACATACTTTCAGCATTCAAGGCAATGGCAGTTTCTTGCCAGTGAATAACTTTACCACAATGGAAGCAAACTCCATATTAAGGTTCTTTGATAACCATCTCCTTTTCTGAAGTTAATTGGTACTGCCAGGAGCAGATATATCTCATTGTCATGAAAAGCCTTAGGTTATTAAAACATCTTAAATGCCACATTCTATAGGTTTCTAAAGTGTTTGAAGGTCACCTATCTAAAATATATCCCTCTTTAACCTTGAAACATTATAGATGACTACTAACCTGTATTTCTTAATTATACATTACATTTTTAAATGCACTGAATAGGTAAAATACCTTAAACAAGAATATAAATATGTATACAGTATAACAAAAGTAACCTTAAATTTGTATCAATATACAAAATCCATATCAATGTAAAATATTTAAGACTAGTAGTTGCTTCTTAGTCTAAAAATAGATTCAGTAATCTATCGTTTTTTCCTATCATTTCTATACTATATCCCCCCCCTTTTTTTCTTCAGAAAGAGATCCCTGAATCTAATCTCCCTTGCTTAGTTTCCTCCCTTACAATGACCTGTAGCTGAAGTTTTCCTGTGTCCTGCCTGGCCCATGGTCAGGACAAATCTCTCTTACCTGCCAGTCCCACAGCCACTCAGACCCAATTAAACACATGGAGGCTTATATTATTTATGAACTGTATGACCATTAGCTCAGACTTATTACTGACTAGCTCTTACACTTAAACTAACCCACAATTCTTCTTTATATTTAGCCATGTGGCTTGATACCTTTTCTCAGTTCGGCCTTGTTATCTTGCTTCCTCTGTGTCTGGCTGGTGACTCTTGACTCAGCCCTCCTCTTCCCAGAATTCACCTCTCTGCTTGCCCTACCTATACTTCCTGCTTGACAACTGGCCAGTCAGTGTTTTATTTGCCAACCAAGCAGAGCTACACATATTCACAGTATACAGAATGACATCCCACAGCAATGACCAGTAACAATTTGCAACCAAACCCCCTAAATGATGACAAACATCCATAACTGACTGAACAACCAAAAACCATCCACCCTACCTCTTGGGAATGTGGGTGTCATGTTCTTAAAATTACTTCCTGTTGTCTGGGTGTGACAGTATCTTTACGGGACCCTGATAAAGTTGAGATAACGGTCAAGACTTGGGAAAACTAGCTGTAACATTTGTTGTTCAGTCTCTGTGTAATGGGAAAGTGCAGGGCTTATCTGAAGTCCTGACTGGAGTAGTACATGGGGCTAGACCATCTCAGCTAGCAGCTTTGAAGTTGTTGTGGATGCAGAAGACTGAGAAAACTGCAACAAAGACATTTTGAGGCTGGATCACCTGGGCTACTTGTCTTTATTGATTTCTGGTCCTTTTTTTCTGAAAACACACAATTTTTTAATGGCAGTGTACGTATCTGCATTTACACAAGTATGAAATGTATGGTGTGCACATGTCAGCTAAAGATGATTTTTTTGTTCTATGTTTGAGCAGGTAAAAGGCATCTGTTAACTTTATAAATCTGTTTGGCCTGTATAACTAAACCTCTATCCATGTCTTATGAATAGTAAATAATGAGGACTCTGTAGCCAACAAGATTTACTATGTCTCACCCAGTTTCAGAGCTGTTCCCATGTCAAGGGATCAGCTTATATTCAGCTTATATGTTATATGTTACCTGTTTTTGAGATTTTCTTAGGTTTTTTGTTTGTTTGTTTATTTGTTTTTCTTTATATCTGTAGCCAAGATTTTCAGAAGGTCTCTCTTTTTTTTTTTTTTTTTTTTTTTGGTTTTTTTTAGACAGGGTTTCTCTGTGTTGCTTTGCGCCTTTCCTGGAACTCACTTGGTAGCCCAGGCTGGCCTTGAACTCACAGAGATCCGCCTGGCTCTGCCTCCCGAGTGCTGGGATTAAAGGCCACCACCGCCTGGCCAGAAGGTCTCTCTTGATCAAATCTGGTCTTTACTAATTTTGAAGAAATTCATAGTTTTTAGTTTCCTGTGGAAACAAAAGCAAAACTTCTCCCCCAATTCAACATATTTTCTGACTTTCATGAAATTAAGACATTCTTAAAATATATAGGTTGGCTTAATTTAGCTGTTTCCATAATCCAATATCTCTCACCAGCTTTTGTATTTTGTTCACTAGAATTTAAAAAATTTAAAGTCAACAAAGCATCACACAGCATCCAGACTCTGTATTTCCCACTCTTTATGTGGCTTTTTCCTTTTATATTATTTTACTATCTCTTTCAAGACTTCACTTTATTATTTTTAACCATTCATTTTTCTATGAGTATACCCATTTTCTTTTCTTTCTTCAGTATATAAACACATTTTAAGCATACTATATCTATTTAGAGGTTTTCTCTGTCTAGACCTGACTTTTGAACCACCAGCAGCCATGTACTTACAGCCTTCTCTGACTGTGTGAGCCAAACCTTGAACTGCTAATCAGTGACTAGGCCCTCTGCTGCTGCAGGGCTCCACTTAGCACATGGTGTGGTGGCTGGCTCTGCCCCCTTAGGGTCAGTGAGTGCAGAGCCTCATGCCTGTGGCCCCAAGCCTGGAGCTAGTCTATCTAGTCTATCTGCCCCAGATCTGGGAAGTTTCTGGGTCCATGCTGTGGTAGCCTTTTCTACCTAGTCTCTTATACTGAGTACTGCTCTGCCTGATGTTCATAAACCCCATTCAAGTGCTTGGTAGCAGAACCTCTTAAAAAAGCCATGCCTCTATATGCCAGGAGCACTGAGCCTACTCAGAACTTTTTTTTTTTTCAGTTTCTTCAGGTCCTATGTGGATTTATGAGCTAAATGTTGTGGGCCAATTGTAACAAGCTTTGTCAAATGTAGTTGGACTTTCTTTTGTGAGACTGCCAGCACCCCAGTAAAGTCACTGAAACTTAATATTAATTATAAAATTTTGACCTTAGCTTAGGCTTTTTCCCAGCTAGCTCTTATAACTTAAATTAATCTGTCTCTATTAATCTATACTTCGCTATGTGACTCAGTTGCCTCTGTTTTGTACCATATGTCTGACTTCTTCAGAGTTTCTAGTAAAACCGTTGTACCTTGATTCTTCTTCCTCTCTCCTCAGAAATCCTGCCTATCCTCTCCTGCCTAGCTATTGGCCATTCAGCTCTTTATTAAACTATCAGAAGGTGCCTAGGCACAGACACATCTTTACAGTGTATACAATTATTCTACAACATGACAGTCCATATATTAGAGTAGAAGTAGCTAGTTCTATTACAGTTGGGTACAGAGGAAGAGATTACTATATTTATTTTCATAAAATATGATACATTTATAGCAGCAAAATAAAAACATTAAAATTTTAATTACTGGAAAGTGAAGCTCACTTCTGACTCATTACTACAGAATCCCACATTGCAGAATGTTAGCTAAGGGTCACACTATCTAATTGCTAAATACTTCCCCCAAGTGTTTTGCATGCCTAATCTTGTTTATCACTCACAATAACACTTCCATAAACTCCCCAGTTTTCAAATGAGGAAAACAAGTCACACAGAAGTAAATATTCTCACTTCATTAAGCATCTAGGAAGTGTGGGAGCCAGAATTCACAAGCAGGGAGCTGGGCCTGGGAGATTTTCCTAGCTAACTAAAACTGAAAGTAGATATAGAAGAAAATCGCATTTTATTGAAAACCAGGAAGCAGGATGGTACTATCCTCATCCCCCAAAGCATGTCCTCTGTTTAGCTGGTGGATCCACCTTTGAGAGAACATTAACAGGGACCTAGTACTTGCCCGTTGGGATGCTGCTGACTGATTTGTTTGTACTTAATTCCATCCTGCTGATGTAAGGTCCAAAGCCAGAACAGCAAGGGAAGGAAATTGGCATCTGTTTTTCTTTTATAGAATCATCTTTCAACTCCTTGATGAACGTATAAATGATTCCCTTGTGGCTGAACTTCCAGCTTAGTGAATGTTTTATCAGATCTTATCATAATTTCTGATACAGCACGATTTCAATATCATCGCATCCTGGGTAGCAGCTTATTAGTCATTGAAAACAGTGGAGGATTCATTTCCTTTCACCAAGGCAGGTGAGATGGTGAGATGGTAAAGCATTTGTGCCACTCATTGTCCATCAGTACCTGAAAGACACTCAATTTGGCTAAAACATAACCATAAAAATAATGTGAGAAAATTTTTGCATACAGAGATCTGTAGTGAGCGATTTCTGAAATAAAGAAAGATGATATTGAAGGAACCCATCTAAACACCTTGAACCAAAATTCCTGAAAAGAAGCTGTATCTGCCCAAACTGATGGAATGATTCGTAGTGGGGAGAGATTGATACGTTACAAGTCCAGAGACAAATTATCTAATCTCAGCCTGGTGTTAGGCTTCTAAATTGCCGTTCCTTGCCCAGTTCTGTGATGAAAATAATATCATGTGACAAACAAAAAAAATTGGAATCTATTAACTTTAGTAGGCTACTAGCTTCCACCCTCCTGAATGTTAAGAATGTCTTTAGATAGCACAGTAGGCCTATAGAACCACAGATCAGCTCCCCCTATTTTGCTGTAACTATCACTCTGCTGTTCCCACCAACATATTTTAAACTTTTCTGTGTTTATGACAATTTTGTTCTGTAAAACTATAAAACCTGATGAAACTGTTTCCATGTTAGAACAGAGTTTAGGGTAACCATGCTCACTCAAAATAGTTCCAGAATAAACTATCTCTTATTCTCTTTAAGGTAAGAAATGTGTTTTGTTGTTTTTGTTTGTTTCTTTTTTGCATCAACAAACAAATAGACCAGTGAACACGTGCTATGGCATTGGCATGAATGGAATATTAGAGTCAACAAAACACTTAGATTGCATTGCTATGATAGTGAAATATTCTTGTACAAATTATTTGGGCACTCATTACTCACACAGCATTATCTACAATGTGTCATGCACTGAGCTAAGATCCCAAATCGCTGACAGTACAGTGAAGTCAGGAGATGTGTCCAGCTAATGCAAATCAAAATGCAGGACTGGGATTCAGGTATCAACAAGCACTATTGGAACCCCTGGGAAAAGACTAATGGGCTTACTCAAGAGGGCGGGGTTTGTTGGTAGGTTGTTGGTAGAGAATTGAGAAACCCATGATTAAGAATGACAACTATATCAAGAAAATTTAGAAATCATTCCAGTCTTGCAAGGCAAAGGGTAATGAAATTAAAATTCCAAGTACAGGAATATTAAATGAGCAGGGGAATGATGGTTTGTACACTTTTATAAAAGGTCATCAATCCTCAGTAGAAATTGAATTGAAAGGTATGAATAGGAAAGAGTATAGAATGAAAATATTAGACTTTGAAACACAGAATATATTATAATTTATTTCACCTAGAGCTTAAAATTTAAACCTACAAATATATCCAGTCAGCCAAATTATCTATTGTATCTGTTTCCACCTTTTAGATTTATTTGTTTTATTTCATTTGTATGCATGTTTTAAATGCAGGTATGTATGTGTACTATGTGCATGCCTGGTGTGCCAGAAGTTCAGAAGAGGATGTTGGATGGCACTAAATGTCTAAGAATTTATTACACCAGCAACAGAGAGCTCATAGGCTTCAGAGTTGTCTCTCCAGTTCAGGGCACTTGTTGCTCTAGCAGAGATTGGTGTTAAGTTCCCAGCACTCACGTGATGGCTCCCAAACAGTAGTAACTCCATTACCTGAAATAATAATCCCATAAGATAAAATATTTACCAAGCTGGAAGTTCAGGCCAAAAGGAATCATTTATAATTCATCAAGGAGTTGAAAGATGATCCTATAAAAGAAAAACAGATGCCAATTTCCTTCCCTTGCTGTTCTGGCTTTGGACCTTACATCAGCAGGATGGAATTAACACAAACAAATCAGTCAGCAGCATCCCAACAGGCAAGTACTAGGTCCCTGTTAATGTTCTCTCAAAGGTGGATCCACCAGCTAAACAGAGGACATGCTTTGGGGGATGAGGATAGTACCATCCTGCTTCCTGGTTTTCAATAAAATGCAATTTTCTTCTATATCTACTTTCAGTTTTAGTTAGCTAGGAAAATCTCCCAGGCCCAGCTCCCTGCTTGTGAATTCTGGCTCCCACACCTCCTAGATGCTTAATGAAGTAAGATTATTTACTTCTGTGTAACTAGTTTTCCTCATTTGAAAACTGGGAAGTTTATGGGAGTATTATTGTGAGTGGTAAACGAGATTAGGCATGCAAAACACTTGGGGGAAGTATTAGCATTTAGATAGCATGACCCTTAGCTAACATTCTGTAGTGTTGGATTCTGTAGTAATGAGTCAGAAGTGAGCTTCACTTTCCAGTAATTAAAATCTTAATATATTTATTTTGCTGCTATAAATGTAACATATTTATGAAAATTGATACAGTAATCTCTTCCCCTGTACCCAACTGTAACAGAAATAGCTGCTTCTACACTAATGTATATCTTTAAAGCATTTACCTTAATTGTTCTACTATTAATAAAAACTTAGGAGTCAGAAATTGAGATAAAAACCTGATAAACCCAAGGAACAGTGGAGGGATGATCGGCTGATCTTACCCTTCCCGTTGTGAAATCTCCCCAACGCCCTCCTTCTCTTTCTGTTCCTCTCTATCAGACTTTCTCAGTCCTCCAACATCTCTATGGCTAATCCTGGTTAGCCAATCCCTGACTCCCTCCTTTGATTCAAGGTGGCTTTATTGGCGCAGTGGAGTGGCAGTGTAAACAATTCTCCACAGCATACCTCTCTCTCTCTCTCTCTCTCTCTCTCTCTCTCTATATATATATATATATATATATATATATATATATATATATGTGTGTGTGTGTGTGTGTATACATACACATATATAAATACAATATATATGTATATACACACATGTATACATACAATATATATGTGTGTGTGTGTGTGCGTGTGTGTGTGTGCGCGCGTGCGCGTGTGTGTGTATGTATGTATATGTATACATACACATATATAAATACAATATATATGTATATACACATGTATACATACAATATATATATATGTGTGTGTGTGTGCGTGTGTGTGTGTGTGTATGTATGTATATGTATACATACACACATATAAATACAATATATATGTATATACACACATATATACATACAATATATATGTATATATATATCCAGAATTTTTATATGTGCTTATATTTAAGATGTAACCATAATATTCCTATTATTTACATTACTGCGTATGTAAATATTTATACCTTGGTTTTGCTTTAATAATTCTACATATATTTTTTATAGGAATACAGTGCTATTATAACTATTTTATCACAAGGGATCGTTAGTTCACATCAAATGAACTCCATAAAAGACTTAATTGACATTTAATCTGTATTTTAATTTTTTTCTTATATGCTTTTAACTTTTGTTCAAGGTTATTATTTCTTTATATGAAATATTTTTTTCATGCAGCATATACACATCATGGTTTCTCCTCCTCAATCTTATTCCAAATCCTCCCCACCTCCCTACCCACCCAACACTTTGCCCTTCATTTCTGTTTAGAAGAAGTAAAATAAACAGGCAAAAAAAATTAAAATTAAAAAAGAAAAACACAAGAGGCACACATACACAACACACACACACACACACACACACACACACAAACCCATAAAAAAATGGGAACCATAATGTACAAGCAAAAGACAGAAAGGCAAAAAGTGCCCAAACAAAGCAATATGAGACTAAAAGTCTACAAAATACACCATTGAGTTCCTTATGTACTGACCATCTATTGCTGGGCTTGGGGTCTGCCCTTTAGTGTGGTTTATACACCTAATGAGACTCTGTTGGAGAAAACTAATTCTCCCTTTGAAAGTAGATTGTCAGTGCAGCAATGAACAATCTCTAATATTTGAACATTCACTTTTCTACTCTATAAGAAGTTGCTAGTACTGGAGAATATTTGATTATTCATATTTATAATTTTACACATTTATCAAAATTCTTCATAAAATTTACCAACTGATGTGCCCACCCTCAGTGTGCACATGCCCATTTTTTTTTTTACCATTTCTCATCACATCAATTATTGAAAATATTGTCAAGGCTTACCAATTTTGAAATTCTAATTTTGGACTGTCCATGTATTGATATGCATGTTTTTGTTATTTATAAAGGACTGAATAAAAAAAACCCAAAGTAAAAAATCTTATCCATTTTGTTTTGTCTTCTTACACTTTTGCAAATTTTCAGAGTTTATATTCTGGAATCATATTTTGACATATTTAGGAAATGTATTGTTTTGGGGTTCATCATTGGTTTCTCAACTTTGCTCACAATGTCTTCTGAAAAATATAATTTTAACTAAATGCTATCTTTTAAAAATGTTCACTCTCATAGAGTTCATACTCCAAAATAATGTCTAACCTGGGTTTATAAACATTATCTTGCATCATTTCTTTTTTTCCAGAGCTCAAATACTACAAATTCTGTTCTTTTCTTTAAATTATAAATTTAAAATTCTTTTCAATTTTCTCTTTTACTAAGGCATTTTCCTCCTATAATGGATAGACACAGATTTCCGTGGGTTTTTTTTTTTGTACATCAGTCCATCTGATTTTTAATGCAACACACACACACACACACACACACACACACACTCCCTCAATTTTCAGTTCTAATGTTTATATTGCATTTTGTTTTCTAGTGATTTTCTGTTATATCTCTGTATACCACAAAAATGTATATGCTAGCACTTTATAATGCCTATTGGTATCTTTCTTAAAATTGTCTTAGTTTCTCAATCAATGTATTTGTCTAGATAAATAGATTAATCGCTTTATCAAATCTCTCACATACAAAAGAAGAAAGAAAAAATCAGAAAATAAAGTCAGACAGAAAAGTGGAGAGGAACTAATTTCTACCGTTGGGTGGGGCATTTTATTTAGTTTATATTTGAGAAACAGTTGTCATAGTCCTAGCATTGGAGTTTTCAATTCTGGAACTTGAAGTCTGCCATTTCATGACTTTCTACTCTTTCTGAATCCTGTTATTTTTGTATTCGTGTTGGTATTGTATAAAACTTACATTGTAAAATCTGTGTCTTATCCTATGATCAATTTCCTCATTATACATACTTTGTCTGCCTTTCTGTATCTACTATCTTTGTCCTTTGCCATGAAACTTAATTTTCAAGTCTGTCAGCCTGGTTGTTTTGTTTTCTGTACACTCTTGGATGTTTGATGGTCCTTATATCTCTCCTCATTCCGACCTGTTTTACTTGTTTTCTTTCCCGTTCCCTTCTCTCCCTTCCTTTCCCCTCCTTCTTCTGCCCCTCTCCATCCCCTTCCCTCTTCCTCCTCATTTTTCATTATTATTTAATGATACATTTAGGAATTTTTGTATTATAATTTTTACTGTATTATTGCTGCTATTCTTAATTTTTTTTAGAAAAAATTGCTCTCCAATTTGGTCTTTTTTTTAAAAAACAGAATTTAACAAATAACTTGGTCAGTTACTTGTCTTCTGTCTGGGGTCAGTTGTTTCTGGATACAAGCTAGTCATCTACAACAGAGTTCACTGCTTTTCTCTGTAGCCCCAAGACTTCCTCTGCTACTCACCTCATTGAAGGGGCCCACCATGCTCAAGCCACATTCATTGCAGGACACCATGGAGTAGATGCTTTAGCCATGAAATGCTAAATCTTATCACTTAAGTTTATCACAATAAACCCCTAAATCTTCCTATTTCATGCTCTTAATCAACACACTCTACTTAACTCACGGAATTTCACTGGGTATAATATCCTTAGCCACTAGTCTCACTTACATATCTCGAGTTTTCACTGATAAAGATTAGCAAAATTCTGTGGTTCTTTTGGGTCAAACTTTGTTTGGCTTTCAGAGCTTGGAAGGAAAGGGAGCCAGAATGTTAGTGACAGTGAGAGGCAAGGCATGGCTCGGAGGACAGCTTGTGCAGTCAATGTCACTGAGGAGTCTTCAAGCAAGGTAGAGCCAGCACATCAAGGACACATTAAGTTGTTCTTGATAACAAGAACAACTCAGTAGGATTTTTGAGTTTGCATTGCTCAGGCTTATCTAAAATTTATCAAAATACTTGAAGCCATTTTCAATATCCTTCACGACTGCAACTCCAACATTCATGTAAAAGATCTAGTAAAACTGTAAGGAAACTTCAATTGTTTATCATTAACTCATATGTTTAGACTCCATTTTGTTTTTAGAAGCATTAACCTGGAGATTCCCTTTGGCTATTTTTGGTAAATTACCATCCATGTGACCATGTCTAGCAGTTGGAATTTGTTTACTTATTTAGTATCCTTTTGTTTAATCATAAATTATGCTCTGTTTTATAGCAGTTTTAATTTCACAGAAAATGCAGAACTCCCTTTAGCTCTTCTCCATACAAGCACAATGAACATAATTATCTAGAAGTTAAACTTGATTTAACTAATATCTGAATGGACCTAGCATCTCCTCATAGAATCCATAGTTCATGTTCATGTTCACTTTTTGTGATGTACTTTCTGTGGACTCGGACAAAAAGATAACATACAGTATCGTACAAAGTGCTCTCATACACTGAAAGTCCTCTGCAATCTACCAATTTTCCCCACCTACCACCCACTTGACAACTGGTAATCTTTTCACTGTCTCCATTAGTTTGACCTTCTTCAGAAGGTCATGCAGTTGGGATAACAAATTAGGTAGTATTATTTCAGATTAGCTGCTTTCACTTAGTAAATGAATTTAAGTTTCCTTTATGTACTTTCATTGCTGAATAGATTATGTATTCAGCACTGAGTAGTATTATGTCATTGAAATATGCCGGAGTTTAATTATCTTTACTCACTGAAGGACATTTTGGTGCTACAAAGTTTTGGCAACAAAAAACAAAGCTTACACATCCATGCACAGGATTTTTGTATGGACAGAAAATTTCAGTTTCTTTGGCTAGATCCCAAGAAGCCAAGTTGCTGGACTGCAGGAGGCAGAGCTGTCTTTGTGCTCACAGATAAGCACTAGGGGAACCTGGAATGCTAAAAGCACGTGGTTGTTCCTTCAAGGGAAGGAATGCAATACCTGCTATCCATCCAGAAGGCTGGAACCAATGTGCTTTTCCAGCCTGGTGACCTTTGCACTTCTGTGTAGCTGGAGATTTTCTGGCACTGGCCCTCCTTCAAACCCTCATTGTAAGCTGTTTTTCTCAGTCAATTTATAGAACTTATAAATTTTTTTATGGACTTTACAAAGAGTTTCAATGGAGTCACATCTGAGCTGTATTTCGCTTACTTTTCTCAAGGAGATTTATGTATGCTTTGTTGGGCAAACAGGATTGAGTTAATTATCACCAGAATAGTTCTCACCAAATTGTGCTTTGCTACATATGCCTAACATAAGCCTAACTCAGGGGGCAGACACCCAAAGTTTGAACCAGCACTGGCTACAGAGTCATGGTAAGCCCTTGAAAGGGGTCATCAAAGAATGAGTTTAATGCATGTCTTGGGTCATATTTCATACATAAGTACTGCACTTAAATTATTTCCACACTTCCTTCTCTCCCCTCCAATTCTTTCCACATCCCTACTGTTTCTCTCAATTTCATGACTTCTTTATTGTTGTTACACACATATAAAGATATATACACATGTGAACATGTAGGTATGCACATACAACTAACTGAGTTTATTTACTATTGCTCATATGTAGATGTGTTTGGTGTTTTCTTTTTTAATTTTAAACTCTAGAAACAAACATATCTCTATTCAGTCAGTAAGAGTAGAATCATTGAGAGATAGAGGTTGTGTAAGAGAAAGCCGATGTTTATTCTTTCATATCATCTTTATTTTCCTACTAAGTGTATATTTTCATTATCAATTGTAATAGCAGAAGCCAGAATTTATTCAATATATTACATCATAGAGTATTCAAGGGAGCTATAGGAAAAATACTAATGATTTGCATGTATTATTTTCATGTTAGACCAAAATTAAATGCTCTTATGTGAAACCTCACTACTTTGAGATTCAGATGTAGAGAATATAGAAAGGAAAAGTTATTCCCTTCATCATTATTTTCCAATCTCAAGAAAATATGATCATGACGAAGATGGCTTTTGCCACATAGTCATAGACTCTTCAGCTATTCTCTTCCTCATAATTTATTTCAGTTTTTATTAGAGATATTTCAATGATCAGAATTGTTGTTGTTTGTTTTTGGTCTTTTGGGGGGCCCACCACCCAGCCCACAAGTACACACATATGGAGACTTATTATTACTTATGAATGCCTGGTATTAGTTTGGCTGTTTCTTGCCAGCTTTCCTTAACTTACATTATTCCACCTATCTTTTGCCTCTGGGCTTTTTATTTTTTCTTACTTCTGTAATCTTACTTTGTTTCTTACTCCATGGCTTGCTGTGTACCTGGGTGGCTGGTCCCTGGAGTCCTCCTCCTTCTCTGGCGGTTTTCCTTCTTTTTCTTCCAGATTTCTCCCTCTCTATATTCTTCCTACCTGACAGCCCCATCTGTCCTTCTCCTGCCTTGCTATTTGCCGTTCAGCTTTTTATTAGGCCATCAGGTGTTTTAGACAGGCACAATAACACAGTTTCACAGAATTAAACAAATGCAACATAAATGAAAGTAACACACCTTAAAACAATATTTTACAACACAGGATAATGGGTATTAAAGTAGCTAAGAGAGAATAATCAGGAATGAGAAATGGGAACAGTAACTTAAAACTATATATATTCTGATTCTCTTTAAATCAAAGTCGATTCTTTTGTGCATATTAACACTTTTGGTTCATTCCTCTTGAAAGTTAATTTGGCAGGAAAATAAGAGATAGGATAAAAAAATAAGTCTTATGTTATGTATTTCATTATATAATGCTCCCCTAACAAATTCTTTGCCATTAATCACATTATGTAAATTACCAATCAAAACATATTTATTGCTTAATAAGCTCAGTGAGAAGGAGGTGACATCCTGAAGGTTGACATCAGCTTTTCTCTTTAATCTACTATCTTGAGATCCTGCAGTCTGATCGAGTAAAAAGAACTGAATGGGATTTACTTTAAGACAACCCTGTCTCTTGTATAAAAATGATGTTCAAAAGAATAGAAGATATAGAATTATGAAGGTTCTTTTAATTAAATTTATTGTTTGACAACTTCATACATATATAGTGAACTCTGATTACTCTTACTTTCTTTTTTAATCTCTTGCTCTCCCTCTCATCAATCCCTTTCCTTTCTATAAGTCTCTTTGCCACATTCATCCTTTTGCTTTGTTTTTGTGACCCACAGAGATTAACTAAGACCACTTCCATGACCCTGGATGTGCAGCTATACATTGAAGGCCAGTGGGCTCACCAGTGGGTACACAACTGAAGACAAAAACTTCTTCTATCTCATGACTATCAATAACCAACAGTTCTCCAAAGAGAGTATAACTCTTTATGTCCCTTTGCATGACTGACAGTAGAGAGGTCCCGTCTTGTGAAGACATTATTCCGGCCACTGCAGTTGCTGGGAATTCATGATTGCAACGGCTATGCCATGCCCAGAAGGTGGCATTTGCAGCCTTTCTCCTTATAATCTGGATCTTAAACCCCTTCTTACCCCTCTTCCACGATAATCACTGCATCTTAAAGGAGGGGGGCACATAAATGTAATGTTTAGCACCAACCATTGAACAATCACTTATTTTCAATACCTCGAGTAGCCATAGGCCTTTGATTCAGGGGATTTTATGTTAGCATGAGGTCTCTAAGTTACAATAACCCAGTTATAGGCCTCTTCATTAAATCTTTTTTTCACAAATGCACACAAGTCCACGTGTGCACATGTGTGTGCATGTGTGTGAACACACACACACACACACACACACACAGCTTCTATAGTAGTAGGTTTCCACATTATTTCTCTAGTTAAGACTTCCAACACTATACTGAATGAAACTGGAGAGGATAAATAGCGCTGTCTTGTTCATGATTAGTGGGGATACTTTAAGTGTTTTTCCCACTCAGCATGATGTTGGTGACAGGTTTGACATATATACCCTTTATTATGTTGAATTCATTGCCTTCTATTTTTGCAGGGGTTTTATCATTACTTTTTGGCAAAGGTCTGTCTCTTTCTGCACTTATTGAGGGTATGATGTGATTTCTATACTTGAGTCCATTATATGATCTTTTACACTTATCAACTCATCTATATTGAGCCTCCTCTGATTCTCTGTAATAAAGTCAAATTGATCATGGTGAACAACCTTTTTGATGTGGAACTCTATTCAGTTTGCAGGGAATTTTTTTTAGTTTTTTTGGTTCTGTGTTTTGAAGACAGGGTCTTTTAAGTTGCCACAAAAATTGAAGAGAAACTAGTTTTAAGCATTTTGGCTGAATACACCACTTATTTGGGTCATGTTAACTGAAGCATGAGGAGATTTTGAAACTTCATCTCAATATTTAAAAAATGTCTGTTTCTGAACTGACTTCTCAGCTCTCCTAGTCTAGCCCTTCTTAAAAGCACCAATCACTCATCTTCAGAGTTTCACCTTTTCCCCAGAAATTTAAATGGAGATAATAGGTTAGATGTTTAAATTACGTGGACTTTGAAATTTTCTTCACCAGATCATCATAGACTGAAACAAGGTAAGAAATGACGTTGTTTCTCCTGGTTTTAGACATGATATAAAAATGATACATATTCATTGGAAGTCTGGTACTTTTAGAAGATCAGAAGAAAAAGTACCTATTAAATTATTGACTGAAGAGAAACGTGTTTATGAAGTAATTCTGACTTATAAAAAGCTATGGCCATTCAGAAAAAGGACAGGAAATTCTCCATTTTAGTCTTATCTCATTATCATGTATTTGCTTTTCCAAAAAAGAACTTTTTTTTTTCTGAGAGCAGAATCTCAGATTAGAGTGCAGGGAGGCAGAAATTAGCCAAACTGAGCATTCCTTGTAAAGCATAGATACAAATGCTGTCTTCAGAAACAGGCTGCTTCCCTAGTCCAGTAAATCATAAGAAAAATAGCAGAGCTGGCATTGGCTCAAAGGCTCCCTACACAATTTAAATGAATTCTGTGGAAACGAGTCAATCAAATGTGAATTTAGAATGTGACTCTAACAAAAAGTTGTTCACTATATATAGTAAGAATTATGTTAGGCAGCCTGAGCACCAGAAAACGGTACTTTATTACACTAGTGACATAAACGTGGGGTACAGTATAGCTAAACATAAGTATTGATCAGTCACCTCCTCGGTGCCTGTATTAATTTCCTCCAGTCTAGTTTAGGAGAGTCCTGGATGCTTCTGGAGCTGTCACAATGTCACTAGAACTTAACTCGCTTCATTACCACTGCTCCCCAACTTTAAATCCTAATAAAGGGCTTTAACTGAAGTACTTAAAGTCAAGTACTGGCCCCCAAAATGTTATGTTTGAGTGGATAGCCAGAGGGAAGGGCATCATGTTTCTAAGATGGCATTTTCTACTGGCTATTTTTTCTATTTGCTATGAGTTCCTTATGAGAGTATGGCCTGATGCATCCATGCACCGTCTCACCTACCTTCGATGCAGGTAAGAGAAGATGTTGTGTGTGACATTATCCCTAGGAATATGTGAGCAAAAGTCTCTTCACTCCAATAGGGAAACAATAACAACTAAAGTATGGATGCCACCATAGGCCAACTTGGTGCAATAATGAGTTTTATTGGGTTTACTTACAGTAATATGGGTGAGGGGTTCCTTACAGGTGCAGAGCCAGCTGCGTCAACAAGAGCCCACCCTAGCATGAATGACAGGTAAAGAAAACTGGAAGCCTGGAGCATACTGCACATCCTTCAGATGGCTTCACAGGTCGAAGAGTGCTCTTTCTAGGTAGCACATATTTCAGATGTCTCCACAGGTTGAAGGGTGCTCTTTCTAGGTAGTTTTTGGAGCCTACTTCTTCCAGAGAGCTCAGACTGTTTAACACTGTCTCTCAACAGGTATTAAAACGTACATATGCTTGGGCATAGAGGAGCCTAGTATATCAATTTCAGCAACTTCCTGAAGCCTTCAAATCTGTTTCCTTCCTGAGTTAAGAAGTTTCCCTGCAGGATAGTGTGTGCTACCCCCCTTTAGAATACTCTGTTGTTCCCTTTCCTTTCCAACATCCTGTGTCTTAATGAGCTTCCCTCCAAGGTGAACGGTTTTAATCTCAGAGAAAAAATGCTATGAAACAGAAGTCTAACCCAGTGAGTTAGATACTAAGGTGGAAGCAGTGGTACATGCCCATTATCTCATCAACTTGGAAGGCCGAAGCTGAAGATTATAACTTCCCGTCCATCTCGGACAACATAATGAAACCTTGTCTAAAAAGAAGTCTGTTTAGCAAAACTGAGAAGTCCAGCAATTGCCATGTTTTAAGCTTAGCTGTAAAATTGTATTAACGTGATACAAGCCTCTCTCCCTCCCTCTCCCTCCCTCCCTCTCCCTCCCTCCCTATCCCCTCCCTCTGTGCTTTTCCCCCACCTCTCTCTTACAGTTGACTTTTTTGCCTTATCTGCCTCAAATAAACACTTCCATCCTGCTATGAAAAGCTGTTAAGATTCTTTTTTAAATTCACTGAAAATGATAAACCTCTGTAGTGATGGCCTCATGTAACTTAAATGTACATTCATGTAAGACTGACGTAATTCATATTTCCATATGTAAAATAGAGAGTATGGCTGGGTTATGTGTTGGTATAGAACCACTTGGGCTTGTGTCAGATGCTTAATCTCAGAACAGAGGTGCAGATCCCTTAAAAAAAACATATAAATGATTTGAAAGACTTGATATTCATCTAAAACTGAAGTTGTTGGAAATAAAAGGTAGAAAGAGGATAGAAAAGCAAATGGCAGTTTGTAAACAGTGTCTTGTAAGAGAGAAACGATAACCAGAAGTTAAAGTAGTGCTGTAATGGGACATTTTCCTCACAAATAAAATCAGTGCTTATTTGCTATAAAAAGTAACATGGAGGAACATGCCCATAAGAGTAGAACACACCCTCTACTCATCTACGAATTCCACTCAGCTTCAGTGCCATGGAAGGTCCTGGAATTTCATCCTTGCCTTAGCAAAATGAAGATATGTGGCTTGAAAAGCATCAGGAAATGAAATTTCTGGAACCATCGATAGTGGGGAAATGTTCCTAAAAGTCTTCACAGAGAATAACAAATCAGGACATGAAAGTATTTAAAAGCCCCTGACCTTCCAAAGATCGATGACTTCAATCAGATGTAATAAAAGATAGTGATAAACAAATATCAGTTCATATATAAGGCTATATTCATTGGCTCATGAAATTCCAGGGACGTTTAGTTAAAATTACCCCAAAACTATGAATGGTGAATGCTAAGATTAGACAGGAAATCTACATGGAAAGAAAGACGGGAAGAAAGCCAAAAGGAAAGAAAAAAATAAGGCAAATTATTTTCAGCTCAAAAGTTGCATGTTGCACAGTAAAATAATATTAAAGTGAAAAAAATTGAACTTGATCTGAATCCTGTTCTTCAAAGATCTATAACCTAGAAGTGAATTCTAGGTATTTATTATAATATGCTATATATGAAATGGCAGTCCTTGTATTCTGAGAATTTAGTGAGATAATAATGAACACAATGTATTTAGTACATTACCTGGCACATTTAGTAAGTCAATAAATATAGTGCCAGTTTTCTAAGAGAAGAGTGGGAAGGCCATAGGCAAGTTGCATTTTTAAACACCGCAGTGTTGCAGATGGGAAGCACGTGCAGATAGAAGCATTTCTGGAGGAAGAAAATGGCAGCAAATGCACAAGGGGAAAAAATTTCAGTTCAAGGTGATCAGTTTCACCATGCCGAAGGATGGCGGACATGTCCGTTTGCAGCTCAGGAGAGGGAAAGGTGGGGAATCAATTAACGGAGAGTAGATTCCCCAAATACAGAGTGCATTGTGATGAGTATGATGGCTCTAGATAGCAAAAATTACAAGTGATGGCTGATGTCAAGAATATGCCATCCCAGGAGAGGGGACGAGCAAAGCTAGTGAAAGACGGATTTGGAAGAAACCCTTGAGAGCAGGTGCAGTGCCTCAAAGCCATGCTGAGAAACTTATCCTTTTCTGTGTCCTTTCCCAAAAGTGATGAAGAATTAACAGATGTGTTTGTATGAGACGGCATTAGAAATTGACTTTGGAAATGCACCTTTAGCAGTATGTCAACAATGGAGGTATAAATTTGGGAAACCACTGCTATAATTCTGTTGAGAGGGACAATATGAATCAACTAGGATTGGGTAAACAGAAAGAGAAAAAATAATGGCTGAGGAAAACAATCAAAAGCACAACGAATCATTCATTTTGAATAGGGAATGATAATACACATTCCATAATTTTAAATTTGGCTTTTAGTTAGAGAGCAAAATATTTTGGAAAATAGAAAAGGAATTTTTGTTTGCATTTCTGAGTTAGGGTGGAATATTGGTTCGAGTTGCTTGGTTGGAATTCATCTGTTTTGTGCTTTAGAGAAAGGTAAGAGCTTGAGGTTAAAATACGAAATTTCCAATTATCAGTTATTTCAGAAAAAGGAAGGTGTTTTTCCTTTGCTCTTATGCCACCAACACAGACTTCAATGAAAAGATCCCCATGGCCACAGAAGGTGTGGCTGTTTCTCCTCCCTAGTAAGCACCTAATTCATTCTGCAGTGCGACACAGCTGGTGTCCTCTAGTCCAATTCACTGTGGTACTGTGTACCTAGAGAGAGTGTCAGATCTCATAGGCCGTGACTCAGCTCCCTCCCTCCCTGACTTGAGTTGTTGTCTAAAGCTCTGGGTTTGTTTTACTTTTGCTTCTGACTGGCTGGCTCACTATAAACTGGAGTTCCTAGGACCTCTTTGATGTATTTGCCAGAGTGGCTCACAGAACTTAGGGAAACACTTTTGTTTTCTGGTATTATAGATGTCACAATAGTGCAAAGGAGTACCACAGTGTGAACTGTCTGGCATAGGCCCTCTCCAGGTATTTTGTCCCCCCCATGGACCTCTGTGTGTTCAGATCCCTGGAAATTCTCTAAATCCTTAGCTTTTCAGTTTTTTAAAAAGATATAATTTAAAATAGTTATGTGGATGCGTGCGTCCACTGGGCATATGTACATGGAAGTGCGGGTGGCTGCGGAGGTCAGGGGTGAAAGCTAGAGGCAACTGTAAGCTGTCTAAAGTGACTGCTGGCAATCAAACGTGGGTCCTTTTCCAGAGAAGTGCATATCTTAGCCACTGAACCATCTCCCCTGTCCCTTTTTGACCTTTTATAGACCCTCCATTGCATAGATGTGATTGAAGTGTGGGCCACATCAATTGCACTGATGTGAATGAAGTATGCACCACAGCACAAAACTAACATTAGATGTAAAGGGTGTGATCTAATGCTATTTGTGGAGGTGTAAAAATGTAGCAAGGACAGGGTGCCACTACCACCTTGCTCTTTCTACACACCACTTTTCTTTTGAGGGCTTGAGACAAGACTTCTCTGATAAGGAGAGTCTTATGGTCTTCTCTGAGAGATCAGGGAATTTCTTTCTGGTCATCTTCAAGGCAGAAAAGTGGGACAAGGTTAGAGTTTCTGTGACCTGCCTTGGAGACAAGCAATTCTAGTTTTTATGGCCTGCCTTGGGAATGGAACTATGATCCAGGAATCACGGGTGAAAATAGATACATACATAAACTCTTTCTCATCAAATCAAATATTGAAAATTAATGCACTTGTTATTGGGATGTAAGAAAAACTACAACCATCTTTTAGGCAGATATTCTATATGGATCACTTTCCAACAGAAAAGGGTAGGATCAAGAAATACAATAAATTTATCTCATAGACATTTTTATGTAAATGAGAAACTCAGAGAAAAGTATAAGTGCAATAGAAGGAAAAGTGACATCCAGTCTGGTGTGGTCAACAGCACCTGTAATGTTAACATTCAAGAAACAGCCACTTACGCACTCTGAATATGAGGCCAGAATGGGTGTGCTAGTAGGTGTTTGTCAACTTAATATAAACTGGAGTCATCTGAAAAGAGGGAATCTCAGTCGAGAAAATGTCTCCATCAAATTGGCCTGTAGGCAAGACTGTAAGGTATCTCTTGAAGGATGATTGGTAGAAGGGTTCAACCCACGGTAGGCATTATTATTTCTGGGGAAGTGGTACAGGGTTGCATAAGAAAGCAGACTGAGAAAGCTATGGAGAGCAACTAGTAAGCAGTGTTCCTCCATAGTTCCTCCATTTCAGCTCCTGCCTCCAGGTAGCTACTTGAGTTTCTGCCATGACTTCTACCAATGATAGATTATTACGTGTAAGATGAAATAAAGTCTTTCCTCCTCAAGTTGTTTTTGGTCAAGGTCTTTGCTTATCACAGCAATAGAAAACCTAGCTAAGCAGTGGGGGTACACAGTGAATCTGAGATCAGCCTGAACAAGAGGCATCATAATAAGACTCTCTCTCTCTCTCTCTCTCTCTCTCTCTCTCACACACACACACACACACACACACACACACAAAATAAATAAAATAGAAGCAAAAAACAATCCTCCAGTGTGTATGAAAAAATGCAACACCACCAGGGGATTAGTATTCAGAAGATTTGTGCAGAAAGAAAAGATAAATTTTAACAATAAATGTGGTTTGTGAATGAATAAGCAGGGTATTTGAAGAAGCGGTGAATAATAATGAGTGAACTAAATACAGTAGACGCAATTTGCAAACAGGCTTGTAGGCAGTACTCATAAAGGGTAGCATGGTTTCCTCAGGAGTTCCCAGTTGCAATTACTGCATTGATTCTCTTTAAATGTTTACAGTGTTGATCGGCTTCTATTTCTGACCAGGATTTAGAAACTACTAAAGAACATATTCTCTTTGCACTGAGAACCACAAAACCATAATGCTACATGAGATGACTATTTTTAGACAATGACTGTCGGTGTAGGGGAGAAAAGAGGTCAGAACGAAGGTTTCTCTAGGAACATTTTTCTAAACTACTGTGGTGGTTTCAGTGAGAAATTCTCCCTTGGGCATTTAAACACTTAGTCGTGGTGTTTTATCATTGTGATAGAAAAATTACCAATATGACTCCACACTGGAAGGTGGGGTCCATAGTGAAGGGATCTCCTCTTGATAAAGAAACAGATCAGACCTCAGGACCAGAGAAGTAACTAAAATTGTTTAGATATCAACCAAAAAGGCACTGTCTCCACAGAGATCACCCTAGATGTTTCTATGTGTGTCTGTTGCTGAAGACTAGACTGCATATATTCCAGACAAAACTCTCCAGTGCCCACCAAGGAGTGCTTTCAATGAGTAGAAATATTAAACAGAATGCAGAGGACATGCAGGATTAAGGGATATTAGAGTTCTGCTTTGGCAGAATGGAGACCTCACTACTCACCTTGGGCATTATGTTCTAAAACCTAGAAAGAATATGCCTTAAGAATCAAATCCTCTGTCTCCACATATGCATATACAGGTGGATATACTTGCACTCACTTTGCATACATACACATACACACATACACACATAAAAGTGGAAAACAACTGATTTAACTGAGACCCATTAAACAAAGAGTGGAAAGCATTGCATTATGGTCATACAATTAAATATTACTAAGTCATAAGAAAAACTGAAATAGTAAAAGCTCTTCTTTTATCATTATTTTATATTTTATTATATATTTGTATCTTAATATATTTTATTATTATGAACATTGCATTGTATTAAAAGTTTGTTGAATGAAAATGTTAAAAAATATTAAGCTTCATCTAAATGGCAGTCAGCAAAATTAATATATGGCCACAGGAAAAACAACTTTGGGGCATGGGTACAAGATACAGCTCAGCTGGTACCTGCCTAGCATATACATCACCCTGGGTTCTAACCCAAGCACCATATAAACCAGATGTGGTGGTACACACTTGTAATCTCAACACTTGGGATATATAGGCAGGAGGATCTTAAGTTGAAGGCCATCCTCTGAAACAATGAATTTGAGGAGGTCATCCTGGGATACAAGAGATCCTGTCTCAGAGAGAGACAGAGAGAGAAAGAGAGAGAGAGAGGAGAGAGAGAGAGAGAGAGAGACAGAGACAGAGACAGAGAAAGAAATGGAGAGGGAGAGAAGGGGGTTAGAACATTGGTTAGTGAGCATGCACAGGAAAGAATGACTAGAGGAATTCACTTGGCAATGGGATTGGTTTACATCTTGATTGGTTGTAGTACTTAGTACTAAGTACATGGGATTATATGCATAACTTTTCAATATATGATAGTATGCAAATGTTACATGCATACATATGTATGCTTAAATATTTACATAAGAAAGAATATGCAGAAAATCTCCACTAAGGCAAAGCACTGACACAGACATGTGGACGTCAAAGAACAGTGAGAAAGAAGTAGGTAGACAAGATGTCAGAAGCCTCAGTCAGTCACTCCTTTGGCTTTACTAAGCTACGTTCATCATCGTCGTCATCATTACAGCATTCAGACATCCATAAACCACAATAACTCATTGTAACCATATAATGTAACTATGTCAGTATGCTTGTGAAAACATACATTGGACCTATTCTATAAAATTTTGTCCTTTGATTTATTTGTTAGCACACTTTTTTTTTCCTCCTCAGTTTAACTACTACCTTTAAAACTTCATGGTTGTCTCTGAGGGTTTGCTCTGTCTTCTTCAGATCTCCATAAGCTCTTTCCAGACAGCCGTGCCCCCACCCCCAGGTGTCTCACTGTCCATCTCTAGGAGAGAACTGATCTCTCCTCTCCTAATCAGAGAGAGGCATTAAGTTGTCAGCTGGATTGCAGAGTGCCAGCGTCCTGCTATGTCTCTGACAGCCTGATTCTTCCCGTTGCTCTTCGAGAAACAGAAAGATCATTCAGCAGCATGAGGCTCCAGGTCTGAATGAAAACCCAGTGACTGTTTCCAATCAACAAGCTTTCCAGAAAACAGCTTCCAAATTGCGTTCAGCCACCCGCTCGGGAGATATGCTGGTTGCTTACTAATGAAGTTGAACTGAATGGGCCCTTAGCAGTTATCACTCACAGAATGAAATCCAAGTGTTCGGTACATTCAGAAGAATGCTCCTTCCCACAAGAGTGCAACTAACAGGTACAGCCTGAGAAACATTTGGGAGCAGATTTCAGAGCTTCCACATACCCTGAGATAAGCTCTAGTGAGGCATATTACATTGAAGAGAACAGGGAAGGTTGACAGAGATCAGACTGTCAACTGAGTCACAAAACTTCAAAGGGGCAGGTTTTTAGGTATCTACTGTGTGTAATGGCAGGAGTAAGTACACAACACAGGTATCATTATCCTCAGTATATACATTTTCCCCCTGAAATTTACAATGGTATTGCTTATTAATTGTTGTTTAGTTGATCTGTCCGCATGGTAACAGAATCATTATAAAAGAATAAAAATGAAACCATCATTTCAGAAGCTATTAAAAGTGTTACAAGTGGGTCAATTTTACAAAGGCAAAAATGGCTAGCATATCAGGAATGTTTGATAAATGTCAGGACCATAAAGTGTACTGAAAAAGAAATGATAGGTGACACCCACCTAGTACATGCATTAGCACTGCTGAAAACAATCACCTCTCATGTCCATTACCTTACTAAAAACATATCTCTATTATGTACATTACCCTACTGCCTTAGTTACGGTTTCTATTGCTGTGAAGAGATGCCGTGACCATGGCAACTTTTATAAAGAAAAACATTTAATTGGGGCTTGCTTACAGGCTCAGAGGTTTAGTCCATTATACTCATGACAGAAAGCATGGTAGCACACAAACAGACATGGTGCTGGAGAAGGAGCTGAGAATGCTACATTTGGATCAGCAGGCAGCAGGAAGAAAGAAAGAGACTGGGTCTGGCTTGAGCATTTGAAACCTCAAACCTCAAACCCCAGTGACACACTTCAACCAAAAAGGCCACATCTACCCCAACAAGGCCATACTTCCTAATAGTGCCACTTCCTGGTGAACAAGCATTCAAATGAGCCTATGGGGTAAATACCTATTGAAACCACCACATTACATTCTCTGGCCCCTGTAGGCTTGTAGCCATATCATAATGCAGAAATGCATTCAGTCCAACCTCAAAAGTAGCTGTGGTCTGTAACAGTCACAACAGTGCTTAGAAGTCCAAAGTTCAAAGTCTCTTCTGAGACTGAAAGCAATCTCCTAAGTATAACCCCCTGTAAAATCAAAATGAAAGAACAGATCACATATTTCCAACATACAATGGAACAGGATATACATTAACATTTCAAATGGGAGGACAGAAGCATGGTAAGGAAATATTGGACCAAAGTAAAAAAAAAAACTAGCAGGGCAAACTCCAAACTCTGCATCTCCATGGCTGATATCAAAGCCCTGTTCAAATCTCTAACTCCTTTCATCTTTATTGACTGAAACATACTTCTTTCTTTTGGGCTGGTTCCACTTCCTGTTAACAGCTTTTCTTAGCAGGTATTCCACAACTCTAACATCTCCAGCATCTGGGGGTCTTCAAGGCAATCCAGACTTCCCCTTGACAGCTTCATGCAATGGCCTCTTCAGGACTCCATGCAGGGACACCCCTGACATATGCCTGGCCTCAGCAGCTTTTCTTAGTTGTGGAGGGAGATTCCATTCCTTTTCTTGTATCCTTGACTCCAAAGCCAGAACCTTGTGGCCAAAGCTGCCAAGTTCTGTTGCTTGCTGAAGCTGGAACATGCCCCCCTTGTTCAAATGTATTTTCACCAGCTTTCTGTCTTTGATGGGTTCCTTCACTCTCTAAGCTTGGCTGTCCTGAAAAATCACTCTACAGACCAGGCTGACCTGGAATTCAGAGAACTGCCTGCCTTTGCCTTTGACTCCTGAGTGCTGGGATTAAAGGCATGGCATGCTCCACCAAACTTGGCCATAATTTTTCTTTAATTCCTCTTCACTAGTTGGAAGCTTAGCTGGATGAGATCTTTCCCTGAGGTCACCACTCTCTTTATTCCATTTAGCATCAGGTTTTTCTTTAAACATTTTTATCTTCCGGACAACCAGACTTGACTCCATTACACTTTCTGGTTCTCCTGTTATCCTCAAACTGTGTATTTTGTCTTTTTCCTTGCTCAGCTTGCTCCTTTTCATCATAGATCTGAATAAGCATGGCCATTAATAACTAATCAACACGGTCAATACTAGGCTGTCTGGAAATCTTCTCAGCCAAAGCTGTTAATCCATAATTCTTCAATTTAGCCTCAGGCAGATTTCTTTGACAAGAGCAGAAAGCAACCACATTCTTCACCAGAGTATCACAAGAATGGTCTCTATGCCACCTACTAATATTCTTTTCCTCTGAAACCTCTTGAACTGGCCTACCATAGTTCAAATCACCCTCAGTACCACTGTCTTTCATGCTGCTGCTAGTATGGCCCATTAAGCTCCACTTAAAGCATTCAACTGCTTTCCCAATCCAAAGTCCCAAAGTTCACAGTCCTCCAACAAGAAGCATTGTCAGGCCTGCCATAGCAGTACCCAAGTGTGGTGATATATTTTTTGTGTGTGTGCTCTAATAAATAAAGCTTGCCTGGGGATCAGAGGACAAAGCCAGCCACTACATTAAACATAGAGGTCAGGCACATGCCTTTAATCCTAGCATTCAAGAGGCAGAGATTCATCCGGATCTCTGTGAGTTCAAGGCCACACTGTGAACAGAGCCAGGCTGGTGGCACACACTTTTAATTCCCAGCACTAGTTAACCATAGAGTTCTGAAGGTTTGTACAGACAGACAGGAAGTGATAGAGCTGGGCAGAAAGAGGAAGTGATGTAGACATGGCACAGAAAATTATATAAGGCGTGAGTATACAGGAAGTAGCTCTCTTGGGCTGAGGATTTCCTATTGGTAAGAACTTGTGGATGGCTTGTTCTATTCCTCTGATCTTTCAGCTTTCACCTCAATATCTGGCTCCTGGTTTTTTATTAATAAGATAGTTTAGCAATTTGTGGTACAACCAAGTCCCCGCTACCAGTTTCTAACTTAGTCAGGGTTCTATTGCTGTGAAGAGACACCATGACAATAAGAATTCTCATAAAGAAAAACATTTAATTGGGGCTCACTTACAGGTTCAGAGGTTTAGTCCATTATAGTCAAGGGAAGCATGATGGCATACAAGCAGACATGGTGCTGGAGAAGGAGCTGAGAAGTCTACATCTGGATGAGCAGGCAGCAGGAAGAGAAAGAGACACTGAGCCTGGCCTGAGCATTTGAAACTTTAAAGCTCATCCCTGGGGACACACTTCTTCTGAAAAGGCACACCTACTACAACAAGTCCACACCTCCTAATAGTGTGACTCCTGGATAAGCAAACATTCAAATCTATGTGCCAACGGGGGCCACACCTATTCAAACTACTATACATACTGAAAATAACTTCTAGAAAAAGAATGGCAGTGATGTGCTGCTGCCTGAACAGAAGTCTCTCCTGAGATGTGTGTTGGGTGTTTGTTTATTATTCTCAAGCATATCTTTCTTTAGTAGATACTTTTATAATGGATTTTGTCATGCTAGTGCATACTACAGAGACTAGCTCACTTCTATTCCTGTAAGTGAGTTCATAACATTGGGCCTTGCTGAGGATTTCTACAGTACCCCAATATCCTCAACTCCTACCTTTCATTGGAATGAAGTATAGAGATTTATCAGGGCAACAACATACTTCTTAATGAGTCAGACTCTTCAGCGGGGAGTTCTTTATATGCCTGTACACGTAGGGTAGGATAGACGATTCTGAGTTTGGACCAGTTTGAAAACTACTGGTGTAGGTCAACCTTGAATAGGTCAACTCTTCATGATTTGTTCTTCTTTTCCCCTCATTTTGCTCATCATCCTAAATCTCGACGATGGAAAAAATCTGGTAGGTTTTGATTGGTTTTTCTTCAATACCACTCTCTCATACCTGAGCAGGTTCTAAGCTCTGTCAGGCTGATATTCTCTTCCAATGGCAGGAATCTCTGATGAATTAGAAATCATAGTTAAGTCAGCATTGTTTTGACACATGTGATAACAATCATTATATTTTTGAAACAGTATGGCACATTTAGTGTTTATTCAAGGTGAGTTTTATAACATCTAGCTACACTGATGTCCAGAACTGGTTTGGAATTTTTGGCACAGAAGATCTAATTTCCCTGTGAGCTCTATGTTTCTCCCTTTTGTATCCTAATTCACTCTGCCTCACCCTTTTACCTGAACCAACCATCAAAACTCTCTATGTGGAGTTTTTCCTTGGGTGTGAGACCTTTGACCTTAAATTATTGAATATAATGTCCTGATTGTTTCAAATATAGTGAGTGACCACCCATTAATATGCAAGGTATTTCTGAATAGATGTTCCTAACATGTACTCATAAACAGAATACGAGTCCAGAGAAAATGACACATCTACTACACCCTGTACTAAATCAATAATAATATTTACCCATGGAAATTAGGTAATTATGAAATTTACTCCACCTTAATCTTGCCTTGTCCATTGAAACAGGTTGTTTCTATTTATTTTATATAGAGATAACTCAAAATTACCTTAATTTTAAATTTATACATTAATTACAACTGCTATTTAATTAGATTATGTATGTAAATTTAAAAAGAAAAGAGAGAAAATATATCTAAGTTCATGATCTGAGACTCTAAATTAAAATAATGCTTAATTCAAGAATTAAGCATCTTGCCATAAATAAAACCAATTTAGTTTAAAAAATAATAATCTGAAGGAAATGTTGGAGTAAATGAACAAAAGGCAATTATGGATACACAAAGTGTCTGACAACCTTAGATTTTTCCCCAGATATTTAAATATAAACACTTAAGTCAGATAATCACTAGGAAAAAATGCCAACAAGCTTAATTGTTTAGATACACAAGATATAGTTAATTATGATTCAAAATACAGATGCAAAAGGCAATATATTATTTATAATGGCATAAAATGTTCAAAACAAAGCAAACAGTGGCTGGATAGATGCTCATGGGTTAAGAGCATGTACAGCTCTGGTAGAGGACCTGTGCTCACTACTCAGAACTTACATGGTGCTTGCAACTGCCTGTAAACTCCAGCTCCAAGTTATCCAGTGCCATCTCTTGGCCTCGAGACTACTACACTCAAGTGCACATACCCACACATGTACATGTACATATAATTATAAAGGAAATCGAATCTCTAAAAGAAGACCAAGAGACAGAAGAGGAGATGCCATTATCACTCTACTGAACCTCACAGAAAGAAGGGCACCGTATATTTGTCCTCTGCTGCTGAGGAACATTGGTTTCAGAATTCCTGCCATATCTGCAGTACTTGAAGTCCATATACATAAAAAGTGCCATGGTATTTGCACATCCCACCCATATCCTCTAATGCATTTTCAAGATTATCTATTGTGGTTGATATATCGTGCACCCCAATAAACTTATCTGGGATCAGAGAACAGAAGAGAAGCTAGGCATGGTGGCACACACCTTTAATCCCAGGACTTGAGATCTCATGTCTTGCTTGGGAAAGACACACGCCTTTAATCCCAGGAAGTTATGGCAGGAAGCAGAAAGGTCTATTAAGGCGTGAGGATCAGGAACTAGAATCTTTTTAAACTTTTAGGCTTTTAGCAGCAGTTCAGCTGAGATCCATTCGGATGAGGACTCAGAGGCTTCCAGTTTGAGGAAACAAGATCAGCTGAGAAGTTGGCAAGGTGAAGTTGGATGTGGCTTGCTCTATTTCTCTGATCTTTCAGCATTAACCCCAATACCTGGCTCTGGGTTTGTTTTTATTAATAAGACCTTTTAAGATTTGTGCTACAATCTATATTGTATATAACTCTTAATATGCCATGAATATCATATAAATCACTATATTACTATATAGTTTAGAAAATAACAAAACTGGAGAGCTGGCTCACTAGTTAAGAGCACAAACTTCTCTTGCAATGGACTTGGGTTTGACTCCCAATACATCAGGCAGCTAACAGTTGCTTGTAAGTTCAGTTTCAGAGGGATTCACTGCCAGGTACCTATGCATGCACGTAGGTAGGCATATACACATGTGCACACACACTCACACATAACTAAAAGTAAAATAAAGGAAATAACAACTAGGCACAAACTCTGTACATGTTTAGCACCCACAACATGTTCTCCTGACATTTCTCATCTGCAGCTGGTTGAATCATGGAGGACCTGCTATGCATTTGTCAAGTGTAAGTTACAACTCTACGGTGTATTTTTAGATAATTAAAGAAATGCCATTAACATTTTCATTATAATTTGTTTCTGATTTTGTTCATGGTATTTGGGGCATTAGTGGCAATGGCAGCAGAGGTATGCATGGAGTTTGGATGCAAAAATGAACATAAACCTGAAGACCTTAAAACAGTGGTTCTCCACCTAAGGGTGGAGACTCCTTCAAGGTCCTCTAAGACCATCAGTAAACACAAATATTTACATTACAATTCAAAACAGTAGCAAAATCACAGTTAGGAAGTAGCAAAGAAAGTACTTTTTTTATGGTTGGAGTCTCCACAGCATGAGGAACTGTATTAAAGTGTTGCAGTATTAGAAAGGTTGAGAACCACTGCCTTAAAGGCACTTAACATCTGATGAACAGAACAGTGACATTGACATAAAAAAGAAAGAACATCAGGCTCCTATTTTGTGACTTTGTGTCTATGAACAATCTGTTTAGAACTATAAAAAGTAAAGCATGGGGGAGGAGGAGTGGGGGGGGCGGGGGGGGGGGGGGGGGGGGGGGGGAGGCGCAGTTACAATTCAGAATAGAGATCGGAGGAGTAGGACTCCGGATGGGTTAGATGCTCCCCACGGAGGGAAACATGTAGCAGGAATCGGTCTTGAATCTTTCTGCCTCCATTTCCCCAGTCCTGGTGTTACAGGAAGTAGGCGGTCCAGGTCCACATTCAGGGAGAGTTAGACAAGGAAGAAGGTCTAGATCTCAGGAGAGAGATCACAGAAGAAGCCTCTCAAGATCCCCACACCAGAGTCGCGCCAGTTCTCCAAGAAAATATAGATCCACATCTCCTTCTGCTCTTCCACCGAAAGAAAGACGAGTTGAAGAAAAGAAGGAAAGAAGAAAGAAACTAATGAAATAAAGAACGTCAGATTATGAAGGAAGAAAGAGAAATGAAGAAATTAATGGGATTCACCTCCTTTTAACTCCACAAAGGGGAGGAAGGTAGATGACTGTAAACGCCTGTGCCGTCACCTGTCTCAGAAGAGAAAATACAGGCAGTATCTGAATCAAAAAGGCCTACTCAAGAGACCTCTGGATTTTATTTCATGAGACTTGAGATATGGGAAGAGGGTTTTTCCTCCTCATCTGGGTCAGAGAGTATTTTTTATTTTGTATTTAATATACATCAAAACGGGATCTTTGTTATTCTTTTGTATAAAGTAAAAATGTCTTATTTATGGCACCCAGGTTTTACTCACTTTCCTCAGGAGGTCGGTAAACACTTATTTAAGGCAGTGTCCCTGGGGCAGTCACCAGCCCATTTGTCTGTCCCTGTTCCTTCGAACCTGGGTGTGCATTCCTCTTTGGATACTTGTTAAAAACTGACAGTAACTTATATGTGAGTTTCTCCAAAATATTTCTACCCATTAAAAATATCAGAATAGATCTATAAAAAAATTCTGCAGGTACTTCTAGGTTCTAGACCTGATTTTGACAACAAGAGAAAGCTAAATCTTAAAAATTATCAGGAGTCATCAGGGTACTGAGGTTGCAGAGCAAACATCACCAGAAAATCCAGAGAAGTACCTAGGACACACAGCTGGTATCTGTTTACCAGGAACAGAAACTGCTGCATCGATTAACCATGGAACAGGTAAATGGGAAATTTGAAGACTTTCTGGAGGCTAAGCAAAGCCTAGCATGAAAACAGGAGACTCCTAAGAAGAGGCTCTTAAAGCACTCCTTTCTCACGATTTGATACATTTTATCTGCAGAAAACACTACCAGGGTCCAAGAGCCGGAGAACCAAGAATGAGGAGAAAAGGCCCTTTGTGAAATGTGCCCAATGATGTGTCTGCAGTGAAGGCAAATTCCCCAGGGAAGACAACTACCAGATCTTTAGTGTCTGGGAAGTGGACATTGCTCCCCTTCCTACTTGTCTGCTTACAAGTGTATCTATGTATCTTATAAAAGTCACCCCCATGGACACAGGCCCACTCACAGAACAGTATCCCTATCTTATACTTGCCACTGTGTGTTGGTGACTTACAACCAGAGGCCATGCAAGACTTGGATGCTATAAAATAAAGATGTTAGTGTTCTCCCCAGATTAGGACTCCCCAAAGAGACCACTGGAGACTGAAGATGTCCAGAATGCAATAGCAAGGTTTATTTCTGTTACAAGTCGCAACAGGGAACTCATCTCAAGCACTTACTGGCCATAGCGCATCGAGGCAGGGAGGAGTTACTCTTTCTTCTGGAAGTTAGTTTTTATAGGCAAAACCCACAAAATTTCTTAGAGGGTAGGGGGTTAGTATGGGTCTATCCTTGATTGGTCCAGTTTTTCCTGGGCTTGGATTTTGTCTTATTCTAGCTTATCTGTTTGCCCTGTCAGGAGTTTTACAACCCATCTCCAGGATCTGGTCATGTTATCTCCAGAGAAGGGCATCTCATGGTTAATCGGTTACCACCAGACATCCTGACTTTGTTCTTTTGAAAACACCTGACTTCACCCTCTCCAGGAAGGGGGAACTGACTCAGTTCTGTTTATTTTTAAGATATCTCTTCCCTCAGCTCTTTTGGGTTTCTGCGGGAATTGTGTATAGGCCTTTGGAACTGTGTCTGGGCCTTTGGTGGGGATCTTTCAGTTAGAAAATCTTCAGGTCACAAGTAGAAGGGAAAAAATATCTGCCAAGAACAACAAAGAGTAATTTGAAGTTCCTGACTCTGAGAGCTCCAAAAGTAAATACTAAAATTGGCACAATTACTGTACAGAAAAGCTTAAAATTTCATACTGTTGCAAGGCCCAGTGAGTGGTACACACTTGCAATCCCAGCACTCTTGGGAAGCCCAGATAAAAGGGTCATGGACACAAACAAATGTCAGAACAACAGTTTCAGTTGCACCAAATGTAGTAGGAAGTTTTCCTGTGTCCCAACTGGCCAGCGGTCAGGACAAATCTCTCCTACTTGCGTCCCCCAAGTAAGCACACAAAGGCTTATATTAATTATAACTGCTTGGCCACTAGCTCAGGCTTATTACTGACTAGCTCTTACACTTAAATTAACCTGTAATTCTTATCTATGTTCAGTCACGTGGCTTAGTACCTTTTTTCAGTTCTGCCTTGTCATCTTGCCTTTTTTGTGTCTGGCTGGCAACTCCTGACTCAGACTTCCTCTTCCCAGAATTTTCCTCTCTGCTTGTCCCATCTATGCTTCCTGCCTGGCTACTGGCCAGTTAGTGCTGTATTTATCAACCAATCAGAGCAACACATATTCACAGCATACAGAATGACATTCCACAGCACAGGGAACTTTAAACTTATTTAAGATACTTAATACTTAGGAGATATTAAGCTTATGGGAAAATAAAACACATATGTATGTATACACACATATACCCATATATATATATATGTGTGTGTGTGTGTGTGTGTGTGTGTGTATACATATATGAACAGATTACTAATATTAGCAGAGATGGAAAATAAGAAAGAATGGAAAAGAGAACAGAAAGGAAATACTAGAAATGGAATCACCAAAAAAAATGGAAAATGTCCTGGAAGGGCTTCAGCAGACTAGACAGACATGTAAAGGACCAGTGTGCTTGATGACACCTCAGCAGATACTTTCTGAAAGCGAACCTGCCACCTTGGTACATCCCAGCACTTGAGTAGGGGGAGGCCAAGGCAGAAGGACTCCAAATACAGTCCAGCATGGATAACATGTTAAGTTCAGGCCCTTCCTGGGCTACAAAACGAATAAAAACCAAGACAAAAGGAAGGAAGGAGGAGGGAGGGAAGAAGGTAGGCAGACAGGGTGTACAGAAATTAAAAGGATGGTGTCTAATTCAGAACAAATAAAATTGCACAGACAAAAAAGGGACATTTCATAATGATCAAAACAATCAATTATCCAACAAAACATACTGATCTCTAATATTTGACTATCTAACAACAGACTGCAAATGACAGAATTGCAAAGAAAAACACACAAATTCACTGCCATAGTGGGAGATTTCAGAGCTTATCTTTCAGTGACGAATAGAAAAAGAAGTCAATATGGACACGTTTGACTTGAACAGAATTAGTATCAATCAACCTAATTGAATTGTTTTATCTAATACTCTATCTACTAACCATAGATATGGAATCTTCTCAAGCCATCAAGAAAATCAATCAGTTAGTCAGAAGCTAGCCTTTAAAATCCACTCAGTAATATAGGAGAGAAATCCTAAAAAAATGTGCTCTCATATATAAATGCATATAAATAACAAATGAAAATAAAATTAAAGTTAGAATATGAGCCACATATTTGGAGATCAAAAAAAAAAATCTACTCCCATGCAGCCTATGAGTGAAGCCAGTAAGACAAACTGGAACACATAAAACCTTCTCTTTGCAGTTAGGCTGCTCAGTGTCTCTTTAACAATTTATTAATTCCTTTTATACTTCTGGGAGGAACACCAAGAATTTTCCAAGTTTCTTTTCTCTGAGACCTGCAACTTTTCATTTACTCCCTGAGGCTCACGAGCCTCCCATTCCTCCTGGAGGGAGGTTTCAATGTCATACAATACTTACTCCACCTAACAAAATGGCCTCCAGCTGTACTCATGGTGGTGCAAATTGCAGGGCTTTGTTTTTGGATGTAGGGATGATATTCCATTCTACACAGGCAAGTGAACAGAGAGGTTGAGTCCATATCTTTGTTCTTGTAAATAGTCCTGCAGTGAATGTGGGAGGGCAGGCACCACTTTGACATATCTTTTACATTTCCATTGTTTATGGGATGGCAGGGTCACATGACATTTGTACTTCTGGCAAATTTGAGAAACTTGGTGTTGTTCCCACAATATCTGTGCTAATTTGCATTCCTACCAACACTGTAGAAGAGTTCCTTTTTTCTTGCCAGCATTTGCTATTCTCTATCTTTTTGATAATAGCTGTTCTGACAGACATGAATGCTATCTCATTCTGGTTTGACTTATGTTTCCCTGATGATTAATGGTGTTGGGTATTATTTACATTTAGCCTTTTGTATGCTTTGTTGAGAAATGTCTATTCAGATCCTTTGGCTGTTTTGCTCACTCAGAGACAGAGTTTCACTATTTTGCCCACACTGGCCTTAAAACTGCAATCCTACTACCTATATCTCCTGAGTTCTATATTCATTGGTATGTTCTCCTGTTCCTGGTATTCATTAACTTTTAAGTTAGATCATTTGTTGTTTCTGGTGCTAAGTTTCTGAGTTTCTTACATATTCTGTATAAATAAACCATTATTGAATATGACTAGCTTAGAAATATATTTAATATCTCACACATTATGTCTTTAATCCATTAAGTTGTGGTAAAATACATATGACATAAAATGTATTGTTGGCCAGGCATAGTGACATATGCTTTTAATTCCAGAACTCAAGAGGCAGGGGCAGAAGGATCTCTGTGAGTTTGAGGCCAGCATAGTCTACATAGCAAGCTCCAGGACAGCCAGGACTACATAAAGAGACCCTGTCTCAAAACAAAACAAAACAAAAACAAAAAACCCCAAACCCATACCATTGTGGCCCACTGAAGCCCATGGTGCTGTAGCACTCTAAATGTGTTCACATCACTCTGCAACCAGTCTTGAAAAACTGAAGCTCTATAATCATTTCATAATTCTCTATCAAAAAAAAACTGCAGAAGTAAGCAAAACTATGACCCAGACTTCCATATAAAAAAGCAAGCAGCATATTAGTCATTAATTGCTTTTCTAGGAAGAAGGCCATAATCTACAATTTCTCTTTCCACTGCTCAGAAATGAAACCCATGTGAAAGTCTCATGAGTGACCTAACTGAAACACCCTTCACAAAGGGCACCATTCCTGTTGCTTCTTACTCTTTCATGGTGGATAGATAACTACCTTACAATGTTACTCTAAGAAAAGAATATTAAATGTCTGGAAAATACTTCCAAAACATTAGTAGAATATTTTGACATCCTGGTGGGCTTTTTTCCTTGTTAAATTTCAATTTAAACTAAGATTTGTTTTTAGAAAATATTTTTGTTGTGCAGATGGCATTTGGAAATGAAAAATATGTGGCTTGTTGACTTTCCTAAAAAAGTAACTAGTATTTACCTGTTGTGAACTTGACACAAAAACTAGCGACAATTGTCAACAAGTAACCTCATCTGAAGGATTACCTCCACCATATTGACCTGTGGGCATGTCTCTACATCATTTCCTTAACTAACGGTTGATGAGGGAGAACCTACCTCACTGTAGGTGTTCTATCTCTGGGAAGATTGTTCTAAGCTATCTAAGAAGTGTTACTGAAAGCAAAACGGGAAGCAAGCCTTTAAGCAGTCTTCCTCCATGGTCTCTACCTCAGTTCCTGCCTCCAGGTTCCTGTCTTGAGTTTCTGTCCTGCCTTCCCTTACAGAAGGACTGTAAGCTGTAAAATTAAATAATTCCTTTCCTTCTCCAAGTGGCTTTTGTCATGGCGTTTACATAGCAACAGAAAACAACAAAAATTAGTATTAGGAGTTGATTCTTACCACGATGGACTTGACCATGCGATTTGGAGGCGAGGAAAGGATTGTGGAAAGATTTCAGAGATTTGGGCTGAAAAGTCATTGAGTGCTCATAGCCTAATGAGCTGTTCCATGGAAGTTTAGAAGGTAAGAATTCTGAGGCAAATGCTGATGATGGATGCCTGGCTAGAGGAAAATGTAAGAGTACCTCAAAGACTACATTAGTTCTGTTCATGTATATTTTTGAACTAAGAGTCTGCTTTATGTTAAACTGGGCCTAAAGAATCATCTATGGTTAATAGGAGACCAGGTTAATAGGAGACCAGTACCACTGACCTGAAATCTTTGCTTTACTGTTACAATTGTGCTGATTAGCTCAGAATAAAAAGCTGTAAATAGCAAAAGACCAACATCATTAAGGTAAAATCTTCTAGGGAGTATTTTCTAAGTGTCAGCCTACAGAAGCTGTGGTCTAGAGGCAGCCATGACTTCATTTAAAGCTGGACTTGGCAACGTATAAGCTTCTTTTACATGGTTCCTGGTTTATAAGGCATGAAGGAGTTATAGAGAACAGCTGAGGCTTGGCACTGTGAGAGGCCAAAACAGGGCATTGGTAAAGGTACAGCCTCAGCTGCAATGGAGACTCCAGGACAATAAAGCAAATGTGACAGGGTCAGTGTGCTTGTAGAGGTCAGGAGAGTCCATTAGTGAGGATGCAATGCCAGTTGTGGTAGAGGCACCTGCATCGCGGAGATGCTGGGAATGTAACAGATAATGGCAGTAGAAGATGATAGTGGAGCAAATTTGACCCTACAGGATGAGCTGTGCATCCTGAAGATGGTAGAGTCAGAGAACTGGGACATCTAATCCCTTTAGAACCCAGAATATCATGAGTCTTAGATGTCAGACATTGAGCAACAGAATTCAAGCTACAGTGCTAGACTTGGGTTTTACTTTGATCTGATTGTAACTGTTCCTTCATTCTTCCCTCTTAGAATAAGAAGCACATAAATATATTTTTTTATTATTTCACAGGAACCCGCAATTGAGAGACTTTTGACTTTTAAAGAGATGTTAAACTTTAAAGCGCTGCAATTTTTTAAAGATCATGAGGCTTCTAAAATTGTACTGTGTTTTATATTATAATATTTACATGAAATCTTTGGGACAAATGAGGAAAGGAAAGGTTATGGTTTAGAGTGATATGACAAGAAGTGGATTGAACTGGTTAGTTTTTGTCAAATTTACCAAAAAAAATGTAGTCATATGTAGAAAGAACATGTCTAAGTTGAGAAATTGCCTCCATCAGACTAGCCTACTGGCATGTCTGTGAACCATTTTCTTGACTAATGTTTGATATAGCAGCTCAGCCCACTGTGGGCTGTGTCATCCCTTGCCAGGTGGTCTGGGCTGTATAAGAGAGTTGAGTAACCAGAGGCAGCAAGTCAGTAAACAGTTTTCCCCATGGCCTCTGCTTCAGTTCCTGCCTACAGCTGTCTGCTTGATGACAGACTGTGAATTGCATGCTAAATAAGTTCTTTACAACTTCAAGTTGGTGTCAACTGATTACCATAGCAACATAAAAGCAAGCTAAAACAGGCACCTATGTTGTGGAATATTTGATCATCTTTACTGTGTAAAGATGTGTCTCTGTCCTTCCTCAACTGCCTAAGGCACCCTCTGATTGGTTTAATAAAAAGCTGAATGGCCAATAGCTAGGCAGGAGAGGATAGACAGGACATCCTGGCAGAGATAAGAACACTCAGAAGGAATCAGAGAAACGAAGATTTGCCACCCAGACACAGAGGGGATGGGATGCAGAGTATGGAAGAGAGGTAAAGAGACATGTGGCAGAACATAGAAATTTAAATGGATTAATTTAAATTATAACAGCTAGTTGTGAACAGACCTAAGATAAGGCCACATTTTAATACTTAATAAGAAGTTTCTGTGTCATTATTTAGGAGCTGGAGGTCCAAAGAAAGTCTGGTCACACACCTAGACTGATTCTACAATTTCTAAACAGAACCATGCAGGTCTTTACAGGAAAGTGACTTTGATTCCTTGGATACATACAGAAGGTATTTGAATTAATAGTACGGTACAATGTTAATGTTTTAAAGATACCTCAGAGCCACCAAAATGCATTGATGTCACATTAAAGGATGGAAACAAAGCATTTCCTCTTGAAGTAATTTTACCAAGAACAAGCCCAAATTTGAATTCTCTACTTCTCTACCTATGTCTTCCATCTGTCTGTAGTTTTTAGCTACTTGACTGTCTTTGTCTATGTTTGTCTCTTCTCAACAAAATGTTTTGTGCTACATTTATTGAACAACGCAAAAATCATGGCATGAGAGAAGAATAAGGGATATTTTACCAAAATCTCCTTCACAAAGAAAGAAAACTTCTCTGACTCCAACTGACTCAGAATAGCAAACAGATATCATCAACCAATATCCATGTTGTTATCAACATTTATGGCAGATATTTATTGTAAGGTTGCTGTGAACCTGTTGGCTATTTTCAGCAAATGATTGCCACATCATACACTTATATACATATAATACTTTGGGTTGGGGACATAGAAAAGCACATAATTTAAGATTAAATCTTTGTATTAGCTAATGTTGTAAAAACTGATTACATGGGGAATTCAAGGCACCCTAAGGTTAGTGGTGTTTATATTGTTCTCTTAAAGGCAGGTTAAACTTAAACAAGCAGACAGCAGGATAGAAGGTTAAATGGTATCAAGGTATATTATCAGCTTCACTGTGAAGCCTGCCAAATTGTCAGTCTTTGGAAGGACAGAGATATTTTTATAAAATTGTATCACTATAATATGGAAGCTGAAATTTTAATTTTGGGAAACTTTAATACCGATTTTCAGAGTGGGAGGAGTATTTAGCATCTCTAGTGGCGGTGAGTAAGGATCTCTTTCTCCTGTATTTCCAACTAGCATTTGTTGTTTGCTTTCCAGAGGGAAGTTCTTAGTGGGAAGAGACAGAGTCTGGGTTTAATTTTGATTTCCCTTCGTCAACTCATTGACTAAGGGTGTCGAATGTATTGGCATGTGTTTGTTGGCCGTTTGTATGTCTTTGTTGGAAAAGTATTTGCTCACATCCGTTAGCCACCTACCAGCTGGATAATTTGTTCTTGTTTTCAGCTCTTTATATATTCTAAATATTAATTTCCTCTCAGATGAATATCTGACAAGATTTTTCTCCCATTTTATAGCTGTTTCTTTACACTGATTATTTTTGTGGGTAGAAACTTTCTGATTTTATGTAATTTAATTTGTCATCCCTTGATTTTTGTTTCATAGATTATTGGTCATACATAGTCTTAAAGTATTTCCCCTACATTTTACTTTGGCTGTTTCAATTTTTTTTGTGTGCTCATATTAATGTCCCTGACCAACTTAGGGTTTATTTCCGTACAGAGTGAAAGGGATGGATCTGATTTCAATCTTCTGGATGTGGGCATCAGTTTTCTCAGCACTGCTTGATGAAGAAACTATCTTTTCTCCAATATACATTTTTGAAACCTTTATTAACACTCACGCTTGTCTGTCTTTCTGGATCTTCTGTTTCATTCTGTCAGTCTATGTTTCCGTTTCTGTTCCAGTACATGTTGGTGCTTGTTACAATGGTTCTACAGTATAGTCTGAAGCCAGATATTGTGGTACCTCTCATATTGCTCTTTTTGCTCATGTTTGATTTCAATATTTAGGAATTTTAAATATATTTTCTATGAATTAACTTTATTCCAAAAATATGAAAAAGCCAGTTAGAAATGAATAAATTTCTAGATACTAACATTGAACTGAGAAAATTTAAAAAATTTAAACAATCCTATAGCAAACAATTATGTTGAAATAGTAATTCAAAATAATTTTTCAACAAAGGAAAGCTCAGGATTAGATGCTGACTTAAGTGCTGAATTCTTTCAGATATTTTTAAATGAACAATGTATATTCTTCATGCTACTTCTGGAATAGAAAGGGAAAGAACAGTTCCAAACTTGAAACTGGTATAGACTATACTTTGACACTTAAAGCAGAAAAATATGTAGAAAGAAAACTCTTGATCAATTTCCTTGATGAATTAAAAAACAAAACCTTCTTAATAAAATGCTTTCATTGGAGTCAACACTGCAAAATGATCAGATCCCATGATCATGGGGATTCACTTCAGGGATGCAACATTGTTTCCCTCTATGCAAATCAGTACACTTAATATAGCACATATACAGAGTCAGAAATATGCCTTGCCTCAGTAGACATAGAAAAGGCCTTTGACAAAGTTTAACAGCCTTAATGATAAAGGTCCCTAAACTAGTCATAAAAGTATTTGACCTCCATATCATAAAGGCTACATTCCATAGACTTTGAGCTATCATTGTAGTGAAATGGATGAAAAAGAAAAGTATTCTTGTCTGAGATCAGGAATAAAATGAAGTTATTCAGTAGGCAAGAGAGAGGCAGTGAAATGACCCAAACAGGACAGCAAGAAGCCAAATGACCCCTGTTTTCACATGATATAATCCTATATTAAGTGTATCCTAAAAGTTTCACCAGAAGAATCTAGAATCTGCTGAACACTTTAGTAATTTAGGATACAATATAGCCATATAAAACCAAGCAGCTTTTCCATATAATACCAATGAATTTTCTAAAAAAAAAGAAGTCAGAAAAACAATCCCATTTGTGATACCCTAAAAAGTAGTTAATGGCTGTACGTAAACTTAGCCAGTGTTCATAGGGACAGCTATAATTTTTTTAAAGTACTGTAGAAAGAAACTGTAGGAGGCAAGAGAAAAGGAAAAGATGGGCCATTTCATGGCTGACAGGAGAAATGTTGCTAAAATGTCCTTTCCAAAGACGTTCAAATCCAAAACATTCCCTTGAAAATCCCAAGGATATTAATCACAGAAAGTGATCATTTCTAATATTAAATGTACTCTCAAGTATATATAATTATAGTTGACCAATTTATAATAAAAATGAATTTAAAAGTAGTAAAATCTGCTTTCTGTAGTTCATTTGCTTTTTAATATTTAAAATAATACTTTATATGTAACTGAACAGAATTTCATTTCTAGTAGTTAGACTTTTGTTCTTTTTCTTTTCTCCTTTACCTAGTACATCAATTGACACAGCACACTTGCTGTACAGACTAGCATGAGAAATAATTTCCAAGTGATCTAGAGATACATTTTCTCATTAGCTTTCAGCAGGAAATAAAAGGCAGTGACCATAGATTACTCTCTTTCATAATCTTTTCAAGCTTCCTTTTAAGGAATTAGATGTATTTATCCTTTTAATGCAGCAATGATCTTTTTATCATAATATCACAAGTTCAAGATTGCCACATCCGACGTAATTTATCATGTCAGCCTCTCTTGTGTGCTGTCACTTTCCTATGCCCAGTTTCAGGATGAAGATTAGAAGAAAATGCGTTCGAAGGGGGTTTATCAGGATTTTAACAGGGCACTCACTGGTCCTAATGCCCCTCGGTTTTTAAATTTAGCTGTGGAAAAAGATAGCATTATATATAAGCTCTTGTCTAAAAGCATTCACTGCTCATCACAAGGAAGAATTTCAGCCTCTCACAGCCAACTATGTGATGGTGCAAATGAATCCTCAGAAGTCAAATTATCGTTACGTAAGGTCAGCCACCCATGTAAGGTCATGACTTACCCCTGTTTCTCTAAAATGAGTTCCGTGATACAATAGTATTGATGGAAGAGCTTGGCAATCGAAGGTGGAATAAATTAAGTCTAAGACAAAAATCAAAAGTAGCATGGCCACAGAAATCCAGGACAGATTATGAAATAGTGTTTGCAGTGAGTGGAGGTCATTGTCATAGCCATGCCCATGGGCATGTCTGCAGACTGAGTTACATTAGGAATAAGAGGCTAGCCCATCATGCTGAAGCAGTCAGTCCATGTTTCTTTCTCTGTTTCAGTCCATGTTTCAGTCTTTGACACTGCAGTCTTGAACTCACAGCCAAGACATGGGCTGGACCAGGAAGAAAAAAATCAACTGATGTCAATTGATCATCTGGTCAATTTAAAAGTCAACAACTGGTAGAAAATAATAAATTGCTGGTCCCTTTCCTGAAAATACTTTTCATGTCATTCTTATCTTAAAGCTCAAGGCACAAATCTCCTAATGTAATTTCCTCCACATACTTTATAATTTAGTCAAATATTATCTGCCACTCTCCAAATTAAGGTGAATGCAGGTCTGTGTCTGGACTTCCTTGAAGCCCAGCAAGCTTCAGAATGTTCTGTTTGGCGTTCTGCCCAGTGGCAATTCTCTTTCTTTCTTATCTTTAACCTCATTCTAGGGGAGTCTGATGCTTCAACAGTAATGACATCCTGAAGAATTCCCTGTGGAAACTTAAAAGTTCGACTCCTCTGTAGTTGAACAGAGCAAATCTGTGATCTCAAAGAGGTAGGCTGAGAAATAAATGGTAGTATGATCCCCAAAGATTGAATAAGTGCTGGGAATAGCTTGTGCCCTTGGGTTGCCAGAGCTTGATCCTAAGCAGACTATTTACACTTAGTGGCAGGCTTCATCCAAATGTCTGCAAACCTTAGTTGGAGTACACTATACCACACCCAAGTCACACCGTTCAGTTCACATCTTGAGGTCCTTTGCATTAATATCTCATATTTAGGCATTTATTCTAGAAGCTTAGTGAACCAAATATTATTGGCTAAAGAGAAGTGGTTTTCTGCTGCAAGATCTATAACTTTATGCCTTCATAGCAGCAAATAATTTACAGAGGATTAAAAAATTGCTACAGCATAAAAGTCTCCCTGAGGATGAGCCTGAGGACAAGCAAGAAAGACAAGTACCACTGGGCAGAATTCTAAGCAGAACATTTTGAAGTTTGCTGAGACAGCAATGAAGTCAAGACTGAGGCCTATGTTTACCTAAATGAGGGGCAGATCTTTGGCTAAATTATGAAGTACATGGAAGAAATAAAGTTGGACACTTTGTGTCCTCGAGTTTTACATAGGACTATATTGAAAGCCTTTTTAGGAAGGTACAGAGACTGCCCGTACTAAGGAACCAGTAGCCTGATTTATTTTCAATTACTAAATAAACTTTCCAAGTATGCATTTCTGAATCTGGGTCATCCTGATTGTGTAAATATGCATTATGTGTTTCACCTACTGTGGGAAAAACTCAGTATCATTTATCACTTGATGCTGAAGCCTCCAGGGCCTAATTGGTCAATGGCTTGCAGACTTCTGAAGCGTCCCTTCTCTAAATTTTACTTATGTCAATTTATACTGTTTTGACATTTTCGCAAACCATAAAGTGTCATAGAATGTATTCAAGCAATTATAGCAGTCATTGCACTAGGTTCTTCATTTTCTGTTTTTCTGATCACCTTCAATCCCACCGTAACCAAGGAGATCAAGGATGAGTGCCTTAGAAACAAGATAGTTGGGATTTTTCTATTCCTGTAACTTTCAAGAGAATCTTCTCTACTTTTATCCTATCTAAACATTTTCAAGTGTCACTTTCATCACAATTTACCAGAAACAAAAAACACACCAGACTAAGATGGAGCCTGAGTTCAACTCTTCATACTTTGCTGTCTATATTCCACCTTGTTAGTATGTTGGAAGCACAACTCACATCCAACAGTCCAGTACAATTTCTCAGATTTCACCAATTAAATAACTTTTATATTTGATGCCATGTTCCCTAAGTTGCAAGCAAATGTCTGTAGTATTTTATTCCCTAAATCTGGAACTCTAGACCCTCTTCTTGAAGTCGCAGACATGGCAACCCCTGCCTCCTCACTATGACTATTACCCATCATAACACTCCTGTAATACCTGCTTTTCCCACCAGTGGAGAAAGGTCCTTTGAGCTCTCCTGGAGATTTCCTCTATCAGTGTCTCTAATCAGCCACTAACAGGAATGAAACCTTCCACAGGAAATATGCGTGCTTGAGCAGACAGATTAGTGGCATGTCTGTAGGACAAGTCATTTCTCCCTCAGCCATTGAATCTCTTTGTGTCAATTACAGCAGATAATGGCTCATCTATGAACTAGGACTTAGGGCAATTGTCAATCAAACCAACAAGATGGCAATACTCTCCAGCACTGTCCGCTGTTTATCAATTATAAAGTAAACAAATACAGCACACGGCAAGTTTTTGCTCCTATCTTCTGGACAGTATCTTTAGCATCCAAGACAACCTCACCACCTTTCTAGCTCTCTCAGTATTAATTTGCAGATCCTCTGGGTGTATTTACACACACTCTGGATATGGATCTGCATTGTGATGATAAAGCCAGGGATGAATTCCAACTTACTTGAAACTTACTTGATGTACTATAATTAAAAAAAAAAATTCAACCAAAACCAAACAAACAAAAATTAGGTGTTGGGACAGAACAATCAGATCCTATTGTAGGGAGAAGATGAGAAAGGGCTCTGGTACATTGGCTGTCCTAACCCTGAAGGCTCATTTAACACTTTGAAAAGTCCACTTAAGTAAACAGAATTCGAACTTTTGCCAACCCTGGAAAGTTAATGGCGCTGACAATGTAGATGACCCTCACGTTGCCCTGTGCTATGTGCTATTGCACTGCCTAGAGGACTTCAGTGCAAACACAGAACTCAAACTGGAAGAGTTTTCTTTATCAGACTCACAGACTGTACAAGTTAGGACTGGTACAGAACTCAGCGAGTCCATGGAATAGAGCTCAGTTCCCCTTAAGGCAATTGTCTGAGGTAACAGGGTTCTTGTGTTACTTCAAGAGCTTGATGAACTCAGTGAGGACTAAGCCTCTTCATTGTTTAGCATTTTCCTTTCTTGAGGTGCTGGAGATCAATTCCAGGGCCGTTCGCATGCCAGGCAATGTTCTACCATTAAACTCCTCTCTAGCTATTTTCTTAATCTTTCTTGTCTATTATTTTCAGCATAGTGCATCAGCTTTAGGCTTGCTCGTCACAGCGAGAGAACTGCCAGTGCAGTTCCAAGAGCCACAATAGCCAATTGAATAGCATCCATCTGAAGGAAAGAACATTTATCAACATTATTATATAATGGCTGGAAATCTTTCCTTCAAGTTAGGCAAAGGGCCATTTGGAGCCCAAGCTGAATTCTAGCTACAGTGAGCTATGTATGATGCCTGCCACGACCTAGTCCTGTACGTAACAGGAAAATGAACATCACACAATTTAATCTTTATCAAAGATCTCCTCTAAATGTAGAAAGAGAGAAATATTAGTGGGTAAGCAATTCATCTACAATCAACACATTTTTGCTGTGGTCCTCAATAGATGTATGTAGTAAAATTATCTTTATGCAGATAGCATAATGTTAATTCAGATTAGTCATGGTATTTTTTCCATTACAAGCTCTCCAAAAACTTATGGAATGACCAAGGTGGCCAAAGCCTTGACTGTTTTTGAGTGCACCACTCTGAAACAATAGTGCAACAGGTTAAAAATTTCCTATCTGTTCCAAAATCTCAAGTAAGAATTTCATAAACACGTAAAGTTATCTATAGTCAACGATTCCCCAACTCTAAGTGGCCTGAATGAAAATAGCAAAAAACCCACAGGCATGTGTAGTCACACTGCAAAAACGGTGGTATATAAGACCAAATAATCGTCAGGACACACCAAAGTATTATACAAATCTCACAGGTTTATAGTTGATATTGTTTATAGATACCGAGTAAAGAAGTGACTGTAAGAAATACATGAACTTTTCTGCTTGGAGTTTTGTCTTGTTGCTGTTTAATTTTTATTATTTGATTAATTCTTGAGAATTTTATACAGTATATTCTTTCATATTCACTCCAACTCTTCACCCGAGCTCCTCCCAGATCTATCCGCCAGCTTCCTAACCCCCAACTTTGTGTCTTGTTTTTATTTTTTTTTTTTTGTGTGATGTGTGTATTGACCATAATTTGTGATGCCAATATATTCCTGGGTGTGGGGTGAGCCACTGGAATGTGGTTAATGAACGAGAAGCCATACCCTTAAAGAAAACTGATTCTTCTTTTCCCAGTAGACATCAACTGTCCATAGCTCCTCAGTTAGGGCACAGGTGTCATGAAATCCTCTCCACTCCATTCTGGAAGGTTTACTGGCTTGATCTTGTGCAAATGTTGTATGCTCTGGCTGGAGAACCGAGGTCATTGCTATTTAAATATATTACTGAAATATGTTACTTGAGTTCATTGTCTTGTTGAATTTTGGCTGTTTTGTTTCTCTTCTTAGTGGTCTTGTAATCATGACATCATATTTTTCTCAAAATAGGGTGGCTATGCTCATTCCTCTTGTCAGCCTGAAATACTGCTGCTTGTATTTTCTTTAGGTTTGGTTTGTTGGATATAAACTTTTTAGGCTGTTGATATTATGCAAAGTTGATTTTTCTTCTTTAACTATGGAAATAGGTTTTGTTGGTTATATTTACCTATGTTGGTCCTCTTGGTCTTTTGGGGTTTGAAATGCGTGGTTCCAGGCTCTTTGGTTTTTAAAATTTCCATTGACAAATCAGCTGTTATTCTGATGGGTTTTCCTTTATATGTGACCTGTTTTTGTTTTTGTTTTCTAGCAGCTTTCAAATGTCTCTCTTTACTCTGTATACTTAGTGTTTTTACTATGATATGTTACAGGGATTTTCTTTTCTGGTCCAGTCTATTTGAAGTTTTGTTTGTTTCTTATATCTATGTTGATGTATCTTTCCTTAGCTTGAGGAAGTTTTCTTTTATGATCTTGTTAAAGATGTGGTCTATGCCATCGCCTTCAGATTCTTCTCCTCATCTATACTTAAACTTTGAAGGTGTGTGTTGTGGAATATGAGTTGAAGATGTGTTACCTTTGTTTATGCTGTTGAATATTTGTTTAATGATGCAAAGATATGTTGCATTCTTTTATGTTGCATTTATTTAACTCTGTGAAGCTGTGTTACTTCACCTGTCTAAAACACCTGATTGATCTCATAAAAAGCTGAATGGCCAATAGCTCAACAGGAGAGAGATAGGTGGGGCTGCCAGGCAGAGAGAATACACAGAAGGAGAAAAAGAGAGAGAAAGAGGAGCAAGTAATGGGGAAGGAGAGGACATCAGGGGCCAGCCACCCAGCAGCACAGCAAGCCACAGAGTAAGAAGTAAAGGAAGGTATATAGAATAGAGAAAGATAAAAGCCCAGAGCCAAAAGGTAGATGGGATAATTTAAGTTAAGAAAAGCTGGCTAGAAACAATGCAAACTAAGGCTGGGAATTCATACGAAAGAATAAGTCCTCAAGTGATTTTTAAGAGCTGGCTGGCGGGTCCCCGAAAGAATAAAGAGTATAAAAACAAACAGCAGGTTTGTTCCTTTCATTGTGTCCCACAATTCCTGTATATTCCTATCCTATATTGTTTTAAAATATTCATGGTTCTCACTCATTGTTTCTGGATCCTCTAATGTGTAGCCTTGATATTATATTATTCTATCTTCTGCTTGATTGATTCATTCTACTTGTAATGATTTCTTTAGAATTTTTTTGTTTTTTTTTTCGTGTATTGTTTTTTTTCCAGGGTTAATGGGCCTTTCAATTCCATCTTCATTTCAGCTTGAATCCAACGCTTGAACTCAAGCGTTTCTATCTGTTTATTGAATTCTGTATTCAAGTCCTGGATTATCTTTGTCCTTTCCATCAGCCTCATGTTTCTTTCCTTGGGCATCACTCAGGAATTTATTCTCCTTCAGTTCCTTCTCCTTAATTTCATTGAGCTATATTTTTGTGTCTTCTTTAAATTATCTGAATTTTTGATGAAGTTCATGACTGTACTTTTAACTTTTGTTTCTTGGGGCTTATGTAGGTATTTCTCATTGGCAAACATTTCTACAGTATTGGTAGGTTTGGGAGGGGAGATATAGCTTGAATTTTAATATTGCAAATATTTTTGAAATGAGATCTTTTTGTTAGTTCTGTGTCTGACATGGACAGAGCGGGTTGGAGCAGAAAAGAGTATATGTGGATGGATTGGGCCTAGTGGTTGGAAATGGTTTAGCTAAAATGAAGTCATATGGGTAGAGGGGTCTGGCCTGGTATACAGAATCTGCATCCTGGTCGAGGTTTGAAGTGTGGGAGTGGATTTGGCTGTGTGTGGGGGTTGCATGTGGTATGGGAGAGGCCTGTGGGTCAAGGGCAAGCTGGGTAAGTACTAATGGAAGCCTCGTGGTTGGCTGAAACACAGACAGGGGTTGCCAGACTAGGCCTGGACACTGAATGTGGGATCCAGACTGGATATGGTGAGCCAGGGAGAGTATATAAAGGTGAAAGTCAGACTCACCAGGCTAGCCCCTTGGGAAGGATGTGGCCTTTCTTGACTTCTAAACTTAAATGTTACATCACTTACCTGAGAACTTTTAGCTATTGCTAAAATATCTTCTGTTTAATAAATTGCAATCTTTCAAACCTGATACAGGTATTTGCCACTGTTAATATGAGTACATGTGATTCTCTCCTGATTATAGCCATGCCTAGTATGAAATTCTGAACCATTTCATATTAGGCATGCCTAAGATGAAAATCTGAGTAATAATTTTGATTTTTATTCAGATGTTGTGAACATGTGTCTCATTTTTAATTTGTATTCAGATATTCACACCAGGAAGCAAGAGTGTAATTGATTGTTCTGGACTCAGGATGCACACTACATCAGAAAAGTTGGAAATTTAGGACACAGCTTTGTATACATAATGCATTTCCTTGGTTAAGATCTCTTTTGAATTTGAGGTTGTGTAGTCAAAATTCAAACACTGTGATCATTATTAGACTCGCAACTTATTGCTATGGATTATCTGGAGTTTATATGACAGTGATTTTAAAATACCATAAATTTCAAGTACTAGAGGCTTGATGAAAATATTAGCCTAAATGAAACTTTATTCAGAAATTATAATTTTTAGACAATAAATATGGATGACCTGGCTGCAAATTCTAATATCCTGTTAAAGTTTGAGTTTAGATATATTTTAGTCTTTTCTCTTGTGGAAAAAAGTCTATGACATTCCCATTTGATAACATATATGAAAGCACCCAATAAAGTAAATGTTTTTGTGTTTAGTAGATCAAATGAGATTAGAATTCATTTAGAAATCCTATTTTCACTCTCAATTGTAAGATGAATTGCTAAATGGTCTTATTAATAAAAAACCCCAGAGTCAGATATTGGGGTGAAAACTAGAGATCGGAGGAATAGGACAGGCCACAGCCAACCTTATCTTACCAACTAATCAGCCTCCGAGAGAGCTACTTCCTGTATACTCACACCTATATCCTTTCTGTTCCCTGCCATCTTACTTCCTTTCTTTCCCCATCTTCATCACTTCCTCTTTCTGCTCAGCTCTATCACTTCCTGTCTGTCTGTCCAGACCTCCAGACCTCCATGGTTAACTAGCACTGGGATTAAAGGCATATGCCACCACACCTGACTCTGTTCCCAGTGTGGCCTTGAACTCACAGAGATCTGGATGAATCTCTGCCTCACAATGCTAGGATTAAAGGTGTGTGCTACCACTGCCTGACTTCTAAGTTTAATATTGTTGCTGGCTTTTCCCTCTCATACCCAGATAAGCTTTATTGGGGTACACAAATAAAATATCACCACACTCAATGAATAATATTGGATTTTCAGGTCCAGTTAGGATTTTGGTGGTGGAATATCAAGACAAAACTGCTTTCCACTCTCCTTCAGTACAGTCAGGTACCGATGTGTGTTGATTTGAATGAGAAATGTGTCCCACGGGCTCAGGCTTTTGAACACTTGGTCGTTAGTTGGTGGGGCTATTAGAAAAAGCTATGGAAGGATGCAGCCTTCCTGGAAGGAGTACAAAATGGGAGGTGAACTTTTAATGTCTCGCCCCACCTCTAGTTCTCTCTCTGTTTTGTGTTCGCATTTGAATATGTGAACTCTCAACTTGGTGCTTCTGACACCCATGCTTCCCTGTCATAATGGACTGTTATTCCTTAGAAACTGATAAGCCAAGATAAATGCTTGCTCTCATTAATTTCTTTGGGTCATGATGTTTCATCACAGCAACAGAAAAACAAACTGTTATAGACATTGGTATTAAAGAATGGAATGTTGTGGAGTCATTTGGAAGTCATTTCAACCAAAAACAGTTGAAGCCTCTCAGCAGGGCATCTCAGAAGGAGTCTGGAAGAAGAACTGTGAAAGAGCCAAACAGACTGCAGAGGATCAGCCCAAGACGGTTCAGAAGGGACCAACATCAGCTACTGGAACAGAGCCCATTCCAGAAATTTTGGCAAAGAATCTGGCAGCTTTCTACACTTATCCTCAGACCTTGCTTGTGGCTAAATTAAAAAGTAATTGCTTACTTTCTTTGTAGGAGGAAAATCCAAGAAAATAAAATATTGCCTCTGTGGCATGATTGTTATTGATAATGCAGGTCTACAGAGAAAAAGAGAAAGTGAAGCAGAAAGAAATACAAAATGCACCATTTGGAGAGTAAAAGGAGAGGGAGCTTAATGGTGCAACCAAGCCATGTATTGGAAGGGAGGATGTCATTGTTGAGGACATTAGCATCATTAGGGTTTTACCTTGATGTTCTAGAAAGCAGCAAAGGGCAATGGGAATAGCCTATATTGTTTACTCTGTCTTCTGGACACACTTCCCCTTACCAACAACTTAAAGGAAGGTTTCCCTTGCCTCTGGTTCATGGTTGTTTTTTAGACAGTCAATGCCTAATGGGAGAGCACTGTCATCTATGTGACTTAACTTCCATTACATACATACATTACCCCCCAACACACACACACACACACACACACACACACACACAAACACACACTTCTTAAATTAACTTATAACATAATGTTTCCCTGAGGCATTTTTCAAATACTCTTAATGTTATTTATCTGTCTTTCTTTTCCTTCCTGTGCCCCCATTTCCCCCCTTTCCCTCTTCATAGCACCCGTGTCTGCTGCAAACATGCCATATCTTCACCTCCCCTTTGAAATGCTATTTCCTTTTCTTTAAAGCACCTATCCTATATATTACCTAACTCATCCCTCCATCTGACATCTAACCTACTTACAGTTTGCTTTAGAAGGCCTCACTTCAACATTATACTCATTGCAAACAATACAATACCCTTTTAATAACTCTATCCCCTGTTCTCAGCAGGTGTCAGTAGGAACATACAGAAGACATGCAATGCTTTTTAACCGAATACACACACACACACACACACACACACACACACAGAGAGAGAGAGGGGGGGGGAGAGGACTATGTCCATGTCCCTATCATCTTTGTATTCTAGAAGTGAAAGGAATATCCTAAGTCACCAATACAATGTGGAGATTTTCCAGAAGTAATTGGTGAGATTTTACTAGCTCACGTCTGTATTTTAAAGTCTAATTTCCATTTCAACTCCATAGGAGCAAATATATTCAGTAGTGAAAACAGATGTTAGACAAATATTTTATTCTACATTATGCTCTTACCTCAGTCTAATCATGAGTTTGAGAAGAAAGAAGATTGTAATTTCAAAGGGAAATTAACAATTAGACTCACTATTTCTGGAACCTGATAAATTAGTTCCTATCATTATACTTCTGATGTGTTACTGAGTATCAGTCTTTGACAATGACATTAGCATTCTATGAAGAAATTGTGATCAAGTAATGTGAATCTTTTATTCTACATTTCTAATAATGAGTAAATATAATTAAGAATTTTGATTTTTTAACAAAGCTGAAGTATACAATTAAACAATAAGACAATTTTAAAAGAAAGTAAATATTTCAGTCACTGGTGAAAAACATACACATGTAGTAATCCTGTAAGAATACAACAAGTGTTGAAAGTTCTTTTTGATGCCATTTCATAGTGGTGGCACAAGGAAATTCATTCCTCAGCATTTGTAAGAACAGTGGAACAAATTGTCAGTATATAAAATTGTAGCAATGTAGTTACATATAATATATAATACTTGGTAATTATACTAAATACACTTATTACCAACTTATATATTGAGTGTCCTTTACTTGTTATCATGATTTTTGAATGTACTTCTATTTCTTAGTAAACAGAGACCTAGCACATCTATGTTTAGTGTGTCTCTGGACATCATAAGGATATAACTAGCCTATACCATCTAACTTTGTGACCTAATAATGATCTTCTAACAATTATAAAATTACTTAATTACACTTTCTCAGAGTATTTCCCTACTGTTAAACAGTCCACTGAACCAACTTGTAAAGCCTACATAATAATGTCCAATCTTTATTAATATATTTAGATATAGAAATGATCTTCCACTTTATTTTCAATTTATAGATGTAGTAGTGTCTTAGTTTGGGTTTACTATTGCTGTGAAGAGACACCATGACCACGACAACTGTTATAAATGAAGCACTTAATTGGGGTGGCTTGCTTACAGTTTCGGAGGTTCAGTCCATTATCATCATGGTGGGAAGCATGGCAGTGTGCAGGCAGATGTGGTGCTGGAGCTAAGAGTGCTGCATCTTTCAGGCAACAGCAAGTTGACTGTGACACTGGGCAGTATCCTGAGCATAGAAAACCTCAAAACCTGCCCCTACAGTGACACACTTCCTCCAACAAGGCCATACCCACTCCAACAAAGCAGCACCTCCTATGTCTATGAGACTGTGGGGGCCAATTACACTCAAACTACCACAAAGAGCAACTCCTGACCAGAGTGGAAACAAGTGGAAAACAGCACATTTATTTTGATATGACAACATTGGTATCATAGGAATTAGTTGAAAGTACTTTAAACTTGCACATCCTTTTTTTATATCAATCTTTTTTTTCTTAGGTTTTCCGGTTTCTCACCAAAATTAAAGGCTTGCCATGTGACTTTTTCCTCAGAAAGATGTGAACAAAATGCCACCTTACCCAGAGAGGGAACTGAGGGTAGTTCCCAGAAATGAGTCCTCTCAAGTCCAACCTGGCAATCCAATGATTTTATTGGGAATGCATATATGAACATGGAATGAGGAGTATGTGTGAGGGCTTACTTACAGAAGCAAGGATGAGAAGTAGCTCATAGGCATATGGGTAAAAAGCCGCTCACAGTATGAATGAGTGGGAGTGAGTGATCACTTGGAAGAGAATGAGGGAGAACTCATAGAGGTTGCATACCTTGAGTTCTCCATTCAATTTAAACATAGCTCTAACAAAGGTTCTTCATAGCCAGTAATGATTTACTGATTTTTTTTTTGAACAGCTTCTCACTAAGTATCCCCAGTGAGTCTAGATGTTACTATATAGACTAGGTTGACTTTGAACTCACAGAGTTCTGCCTGCCTCAGCCTCTTGGGTGCAGGGATTGAAATCATGTACCAACAAGCCAGGCCCCTTTGGTGCTTTTATAAGATTCAGGAGGCTCCATGAAGTCTTGGAACCTCCTGAGAGTACAGTCTTTTAAGCATCTTTAGCTTCCTGAGTCTTAGGAGCCCAACTCTGCTCTCCAGGAGGGGGATGGGTAAGTGCAGAGGAAAGAGCCATGTAATTCCTCTCCAGCTAGTACGGAGTGACTGAGGACAAGCAGCTTAAGTTCCAAAGGCCCTTAGAATCACACAAGTGTTTTTCCACGCCTATGCAATCTGCTTACAAGAAGATATACCTACAGGTTAACCACTCTGACTGTCATCTGCTTTCCCGTCTGTGACATTCCTCCTTTTGTTTGGGAGTGTTGGTATGTCCACATAGTTTGCAATCTGATTAGAGGCATTTAACACTGGAAGTAAGTACATACTTACTTCGTGTGTGTGTGTGTGTGTGTGTGTGTGTGTGTGTGTGTGTGTGTGTGACTGTTAGAGCAGTGTGGTTTGCAGTCATTACTGTGTAAGTTAAATTATTGCTAGCAGTCTTGGAAGGTTCTTAGGAATATTGTAGTCAGTTTAAATAGCGTTTGAGGAGATCTAAAATGTACTGAAAATTTAATTGCTTGTACGTGACAAAATCGATACAGAGAGCTTTCTAGATTTGACAGCAGCTAAAAAAGCATACATGGCGTTACTAATTAGAAACTGTGAGGTGGAAACCAATTTTCCTGGGGTCGTTAGTGTGATGGCCCCAGCTGAACTTCAGGTAAATTTGACCCCTGGTAGAAACATTGTGACCCCCAAGTATATTAGAGAATAGGACAAGGGGAGAAGAAGGTGGATGAACATGGACAATGCATCATGATGTATATGCATTGTGAAAATACTATAAAGAAGTCCTATAATTCATAGTTTATATATACATATATGTATATATAATAGAAAATAAAACCAGTTACTATAGACTTTTAGCTCATAATTTGTTCCAAACTATGAAACTCTTAACAACCTAGTCTTATACTTCCTGAATCTACAAGTACAACTGTATTTTTCTTTTACCATAACCTCCTTTAATAAAAATATCCATTCTGAATCTCTGTCTTGATGCAATAGATAAGAAGTCATGCTTATATAGCCAAGGAATCTAAGATTTTTTTTCTGAAGTTTTGAAAATCCAATTTTGGGTGTCTAAAGTTTAGTATGAATTATTTCTTTCTCTTTTCATTTTTGTAGGAATAAATCCCAATTTCCACCATAATCCACCAAATATAAAAGTGATTGATCACATGCTGGTTAAGGCAAAGGTCAGGTACACAAGGAAATGAAAGGGAAGAGGACACAGGTATTATTTTCTTCCCAGTCTTTTGCTCTTCTCTGCTTCACATGGCTGATAAAAGACTTAGAAAGAAAAGAAATTAAGAAATGCTATTTCAAAGCTAATTGAAGTAACAAAACGAGAAAACAAAAGCCTAAAAAATTACAAACACCAATTTTCTCCAGTTGATAGTATTTGCTACTTTATTTTGAAGGCATTCAACAGAGTTGCCTCTTCCACAAGGAGAATATGAGAAGGAAGAGTATAGACTTGGCTGCCCTCGCTATGATTGGGTCTGAAGACCATGGTCATACAGCCATGCTGAGATCCTCCAGCTTGGTCAGCACAGAGCATGCACTTTGATGCCAGTCCTCTGGATTTGCTTTTGTTAGACATATTGCTTAGGATCATCTCAAACATGTGAACTCACACAATCCTTCTACTTCACCTTTCTGGAATTACAGACACAGACCACCACACCAGACAGATTCTATTTTTGTTTCATTTCGAAGATTTATTTTATTTTAAATTATATGTATGCATATCTGTGAGGGTATACTCCTGGTTGTGCAGTACCTGCAGAGGACAGAGGTTTGGGATCCCTTCGAAGTATAGCTATGAGACATGAATGCCAGAATCTGAACTTTGATCCTTTAGAAGAGTAAGATGCACTCTTCTGAGCCATCTCTCCAGCCCCATGGACTGTTTGTTTTCTTAGTTTTTTGTTTTTTCAGCATCCCAAGTTTTTTTGTTTTTTTTTTTTAATAATACTAAGATACAGTGTTAGTTCTTGTGACCGAGGCTGGCCCTTCAGCTTCTGACATGCTTGAATTTCCGTCCCTTGGGTCAGACTTAGGGTTTGATGTGTGAGACCTTGCCAAAATACCTGTACACCTCCTGACACTTCTGAGGACCAGACAGGAGTACAGTGCCACAGCCTTTGAGGAACTCTGGGGTCAGACGGTCGAAGGTAAGGATCTTACCTTCAGTCTTTGGGACCTGTCTTCAGACTTGGCTGCTCACCCTCAGCGCACACACCTTCAGTTTACACACTTTCAGAATCTGAACATCAACTGTGACCATCCCCACAAACACAGCTGGTTTGTTCTTTCCACTACAAAGCATCATCTTCCAGGTCATCCAGGACAAGGACAGAGGTGGCCGGTTAGTGCAACTTTTTAGCACAACTTGATTGAAGGCGGAATTGGTTCATCTGCCAGAAACCTGTACAGTTTGACGAGCAGCCACAGGAAGATGTCCTAGCTCCTGCTGAAACTTTCAGTTCTTGTTGTGGCAAAAGTAAATTTCCATGATGGACTCCACCCCCCACCTCACCTCCCCTCCGCCCCTGCTTGGCCAGGTCAAGAATTCGGACTCTTTTGTTAATAGTGACAGTTAAAAACACAGAAAGATATCAGACCATTTCCATATACCTGTTGGGGCATCTGTGATGGTTGATGTTGTTTTTAACTTTGACTGAATTTGTGTCTGTGAGGGCATTTGTAGAGGCTAGTAGTGATGCTTGTGAACATACAGGCATAGAGGGAAACTGATGTATAGACTAGGTTGGATGCATATTTATACAGGTATGAACTGAGGTGGTGAATGTGAACATGTGGGTATAGAGTAAGGGTGATGTATGTGAACATGCATGTTTAAAATAGAGAGTAATGTGTGTGAACATGTAGGTATACACTACCAATAATGCCTGTGAACAAGCAGATACAGACTGGTGGTGATGTATGTGAACATGTCTGTAAGTATTGGGAATGATGTGTATGAACATGTTGATTCAGGGTGTGGTTGATATGTAATGAACATTTATGCATAGACTAAGGTGGATGAACTGTACATGTAGGTATATATCCTGTGTTACACATACGGACATGGGTATATATACTGGAGGAGCTACATGTGAACATTAAGGTACAGAATTTGGAGTGATGCATGTGAAACATTGGAATAGATTAGGGGTGATGCATGAGAATATGTACGTATAGACTTGGGTTGACATTTCCCCTATCTCTACAAAAGTAAGCAGTTAAAAGTTAATACACTTGACGGTGCTTAACAAGAGCAGATAACTAATAATTTTTGAATTTCAAAAATAAGAAAGGGAGTTAGCTTCCATAAAAGGATCATAAACTGAGTAGTTCCAAATGGCACAGAAGTGTTTTCCTGTGGCTCTGAGGCTGGGGTTCTGAAAGCAGGGTTCATCATGCTTTATCCCCCCAAAGCCTCCGTGGCCCCTGGCCCTCGCTGCTGTGCTCCACATACCAGCTGGCTCTCGTGTTGACAAAGTCTTTCTCTCTGTGTTGGTGTCTTTTCCTCTCCTGGTGCCTACACAAAATCCAGGGAGATTGTGTCTCAATTCCCCTACTGATTAGGTTTTTTTAAAAAAATCATTTTATTGGAAGTTTCAGCAAAATTTGAGAATTTTGTACAATGTGTTTTCATCATGTTCATCCTCTCTTCTCCAGCTTCTCTCAGACCTACTCCCTTTCTCTTCCCACCCAACTTGTATCCGTTTGCACCCATCAAGGCCAATTTATACTACCCAACTATTCTTGGATGTGGCCCTCCACTGGAAGAGCAGTTGACTTACCAGAGGCTCTACTCTTAGAGAAAGCCGTCCTTTCATCTCCCAGCAGCTGACAATTGTCAATAGTCCCTTGACTGGGGCTTACACCTAATGCTCACCTCCTATTCCAGGCTTGGATTTCGTCCGGTTTAAGCTTGCTTAGGTCTTGTGTATGGTTCATAAATGTTGTGAGTTTCTATGTCCAGCTTCCCTGATGTGTCAGAACATGTGGTTTTCTTGTAGTCATTTACCACCTCTGGCTCATATTTTCTTTCTACCACTCTTCCACAATGATCTCCATATATTCCATTTAGAGCTGGGCATTCTTCACTATCTTATTCTCTTCACTTTGATTAGTTCTGGGTGTCTATGTTGATCATCATCTACTGCAAATAGAAGTTTCTCTGATGAAGGTTGAGTGAGGTCTTAAACTATTAGAATAATGATAGGTCACTAGGACTTGGTGACATACTATTTCTATTTAGCAGAATAGTGTGGTAACTCCTAAAGTCTGTGTGTGTTCTATCTAGCCATAAATTATTTGCCTGGTGATGGTGACAGGTATGAGTTTCATCTTGTGGAGTAGGCTTTAAGGTCAGAAAGGGACTGATTACTCTCATGATATTCTTGCCACTACTTTGGGCATGTCTTACCAGGCTGATTGTTATTCATAAGTCCTATTATTAATGTGACAAGAGATTAAGTCAACTGGGAACAGAGAACCTCAGTTTAGAAAATCCCTTCATTGGATTGGCCTTTAGGCAAATTCTAGGGGGAGCATTTTTTTTTTTTAGTTAATGATTGATAATTAATTCAGGAGCATCTAGCCTACTGTGGGCTTGTTTTATTACAGAATAGTTTTAAACAAGTAATATTATGAGTTGCTAGAAAGGACAAATTAGGAATACATTAAATATTTCCTTTAACTCTTCATTGAAGAAGCATAACATGCTTAAACTGGCTTAAAGATATCTTCAAATTGCTAGATGTTACCAGTTATTGCAGGATGGCCAAGTCAAAGAGTAGACATAAGCATCTGTGCCATATCACACTGGAAACCTGAAGACTGGTGACTATCACTGGGGAATCAGCCAGCTCTTAGTTTTGCGCTGTTGAATCTAGAAGAGAGCCAAGAAGTGGCCCTCTCTGCTTGCAAATGTAGGGAACTGAATAGTCTCAGAGTTGTTAAATATATTGTGCTACAATGCAATTCTGTGCAGCAAAAAGACTGTGGGCCAAATGAGACTGCTACCTGTGTTCAGAAATAAAGTTTTATTCACACACACACACACACACACACACACACACACACACACACACACAAACACAACCTTGTTGAAAGAGCATTTGCAAAATTCAGTATCAATAGGTAATGCATAATGCTAGGATGAAATTGTTGAGATAAAGTCTGGACACATTTCAAAGTACTAGAGTCAACAATCCTTGGCAGTATTTACTTTACTGACTAAAGTGATCTCATGTCTATAAGAAAAATTCTGAAGCTGGCATATAGCTTCATTAAGTCTCAGGCTTTTGATAAACAGTAAATAGAAAATTGGACTAAATGTGTTTCTCATGAGGTTATTAAGTATGTAAAGCTCATGAAATTATTTTGATAGCAAAATATATTATGAAGCATGAATTTTTGTTTAATAGGGCTAAACATAAGCTCAGTGGATATATCTGACTTTAAATAACTCTGTTAAAATTAAAACAAAAATGCCACCTACATAATTTATGAAGCTAAAAGCTACATAAAAATAGAATTAAACCTATTACATACACAATATTTTCTTATCATTGTGTTATGTACATATGTATGTGTGTGCATATTTTATATGTGTCTGCATAAAACATATTCATATATAACTATATATAGGTTTTAAAACTATATATATGTTTTAAAATATTATTTTAAAAATAAAACTATATTTTATTGTTTTAAAAGAAACAGTTTCTAAAAATGTAAACAAAGATTTTTGTAGAAATTTTTTACTACATTTACTTATTTGTGTGTGTAAATCAGAGGACAGCTTGAGAAATTGGTTACTTCCTTCTACCTTGTGGGTCCTAGGTATTGAAACTCAAGTCATCAGGTTTGGAACCAAGTGCCTTTCCTACTGAACCATCGTTATGGCCCTAAAAGCTTTTTATCTTCAGTAACAACAAGAACAGAATAGAACTTTTAGTAACCAAAGACAGTTATGAAAAATGTTCAAAGTAACCCTAGATGTTTATATATGTTTCAGCAACCTGATCACATGAGAAACAGTTGGGAACTTTTCAAAGACTATTTGGAACATTTTCATAAATACATTTCTCTAGATCTATTATGCCCACATACTGTTTCAATTTTATGCAACTAAATCATGGCAACAATCTTTGAACATCAAGTATGACTTCCAGGTGGAAATCCAGGAAGAAGCCACAAAAATAACTCAAATAAATTCAGAGTATTCTACTTTTAAAAAATATTTTTCTTGAGAATTTTATACATATATACAACAGAATATGGTCATATCCACCCCAATCAACCAACTCCTCCAATTTCTTCACTGTGTCCTAAATACACATACCCCACAATTTATTTCCTCCTCCTCCCCCTCCTTCTTCTTTTTCTTCTCCTTCATCATCATCATCTTCTCCTCCTCCATCATATTATTATTATTATTATTATTATTATTATTATTATTATTACTTGTCTTTGTCTTCTTCTTCCAAGTAAAGTCCATTTATTGCTGCCCATACATGCTTGTTGTGGAGCTTTGCACTGGAACATAGGAATCCTACCAATGTCCGTATCCTCCAAAAAGAATGATTCTTCATCACCCAGCAGCTAGCAACTCAGTAAGGAGTGTGTTCTGAAGAGAACTTCCCCTATTTGTGCTAGAATTCAGGCTGACTTGATCTCGTACAGGTTTTAGACAGGAAACCACAGCTGCTGTGAGTTCATGAGCATCCATCTATGTAGTAGACAATACCACAGCTGCTATGAGTACATGAGTGTGAAGCCATGTCATAAACAACTTTTGTTAAAATGGCCTAAAAAGTCTTATATGAGCTTACCCTGGGCACTTCTATTGCTTATCTTCTGTGATACAACCTCCTAAAGCAGGACTTGTGTTCTGGACTCATTTATTAAGCATAATAAAGATATTCATCTCAAAGTCTACTTGATGAATGGACTGTGTTTTTTTCCAATTCAGTGCTCAAATATCACCATATTAGGAACTTTCTCACTAACTATTATGTATCAAACAACTATGTACATCTGCCCATCCTATCTTGCCCCCTTTGTTGTTCTTTATAGAGATCAGTCACCTTTGGCCTCACTAGATGTGCACTTATTTTGTTTTATTTTTGGTGTACAAGAAGATAAGAAAAGAGCATTCTGGATGGGGGAGAATATATTAAAACAAAAACTTTTCAGTTAGCATAGAATTTTTTGTGTTATAGGTCAGGGAAACAACAATGCAGTGTATGTATGTGTGAGAGAGTGACAGAGTTAGACAGAGAGAATGTATGTAGGTTGTCATTTGAGTAAAAGTAAGAACTCTTCGAATCTCCTTTTAAATTAAATATACATTTATGTTACATTTATAAGCATTTTTCAATATTAATCTTTACTTTGCTTTGTTTGTTGCAGATAGACCATACACTGAAAAATGAAGGTGTTCTACCTAAGCATTAAAGACAGAATTTAGCCTGATTAAAAATTTTAAAAAGATATGAACTGTGGAATGCATCTTAAGTTGTACATAGAGTGTATTATAACTATCATATTAGATTTTTCTTACCAGTTGTATGATTCTTTAGATGAGATTTTAGGAATTACATTCAGCAATGTAGTGTAAATAAAAACGCAGATGTTTAAAATCATTAACAGGCTGGCCTCTAATTTTCTCATTCCGTATTTTAAGACTTTTAATGTGCCAACTTCCTCAATCCTAAAAGTCAAACAACATTAGAATGCAAACTAACTGATTAAGACTTTTTATCTAATATGATAATGAATGTTCCAGCCACGATATGGACAGATGGTTGATGTGGTAATTAATTGAAACATGGATCTTTGTTTCACATTTAGATAAACAAAGAAAAAAACCAATTATACTGTTTTAAGATACCTATTTTTCTTAAACTTACCAGATTCAAAATTGTTTTGAAATAAACTGAATATTAACAGATTAAAAGTGAATGTCTCCAACTATAATGTAGCTTAATATATTTAATATACTTCATCGAAATGAAGTAAAACCAACTCTGGGAAGGGGGAATGAAGTAACAGAAGGTTATATTTAATACCACACTTTCCCACTCATCATTGGGAAAGCCAATTTCTCTTATATAGAAGAGAAAATTCTGAATAAAATGAAAGGTAAATGCTTTCTGTTTCAGAGTGTTGTCAAGGAGAGAGGCTCTTTTGGGATGTAGGGAGGCAACCCCCCACCCCGAAATGAGACATATAAGTACAGCTTAAAGTAACATGAGCAATTACAGAGGTTTAATAGATGCCTCTGGAGAGATTCTCTTGATGAATGATTGTCTGGTTAATCGAACAAGTGCTCAGATTTCCACAGAGTACCTTTGCTTTTTTCTGTAAAGGTAAAAGGAATGTTAAAGAATTGATACTGTCTGAAGTAAATGTAAAATGTATATATTATTATAACAGAAACTACTATTTGTGAGCAGTTCATTAATTTTGCACACCTTAGGAAGGGTTATCAATCTAGCATCAATTACTGGCAGATCTAGGAAACAGTGTGCATGTATCTTTTATTCTACACTGTCTCATCTAAATGCAGTCCTGTTTCTGTCTTCTGCTGTCTGTTTAAAGTTGATTAAATGGAGAAAGTTTTCCTGTGCTATAGGATGAAATTGTGCCTGGTTCTATGGCCTCCTACAGACTTAGAGGGCACAGAAAAGTCAGAGGGCCTCTTGGAGATACATACAATCTTAACTCAGAAATTATACTGCCAAGACTCATACAGTAAACGATATTTCAATTTGTACTTAAAGTATGGATTTTTGCCAGTCTCCCAGCTGGAGGTTGTCAGCAGTATGGATGCTTTTGAGGAAGATGTAGTCCTTGTTCTTTTTAACCTTCTCTTGTGACTTATATCAAATCTTTAAAAACATTGCGAGAATATATTTTTGGTTGTGGACCTAGCCTTTAATGGCTGAACTATCTCTCTAGCCCATAGTGTGAGAATTAAAAAAAAAAATGTTTCCCATGCTCTTTTCTCTGGTTTCACAAATGCTAACATAAATATTTACCATAGCTACTTTGTTTTACTATGTCTATCTCTCTGTATTATTTTTCTCTAACTTTGAGAGCAAGTTACAATTACTTTACTTTTTAACGTGTGGACTAGAAAGTTTTCAATAACTTCATTCTTTGAAAATATTCCTACATCTATACAATGTGTCTTGATAATATCCACCCCCACTGGCCCTCAGGACCCCTACATAATACAGCCCTCTCAACTTCATGTCTTTTTAAAAATTTTATTTGATGAGATAGTTCTAAAACCATTGAGTCAAAATTAGTGCTGCACATGAGTGTGAGGAGATCCACAGGGGCATGGGCAACCTATTGGTGCTACAATCACAAAGAAAACAACTCTCCTACCCCCTGCAGCTATCAACTACCTATAGCTCCTCGGCTAGGGGTGGAGTCTCAGGGTACCCTCCCTCCTTTACACATTTGGACTTGCTTGATCTTCTACAGGTCCTGTGCAGGTGATCACAGCTGTTCTGGGTTCATGTATGCAATAGCCATGTCTCATCCTGGATGGGGATGTGTTTAGTGCTGAGTTTTCTTCAAAACAGACTAACAATTTTATAGAAGCTACTTCAATCTCAGTTTGCCTGGGGTATCCTCACAAGCAAATCAGGCATCCATCAGGTATGCCATCCTGGCGGCACCACACTCTTAGGACACCCTCTCTAAAGGGACATGGCAGTGAGGTACCCCATTTACTGCTGGTTAAATTCCATCAGCTGGCTAATGTGGTCTTTGCTCATTGTCTCTACTGTGTGCGTATTGCTTTTCCTTTGGCAGTTAAGAATGCTAGGTGAACACACTTTGAGAATATGTGAAATACCAATCACAACTCCTGCTTTCAGCCTAGCCTTACAATCTATTGATACATTGATGATTCTTGCTTTAAAAGATCATTACTACATGATTATTTTTAATTCCATCATTTCTTCCACATTTTTTGTTTGTTATTGTGGTTTTCTCCTCCTCCTCTTCCTCCTCCTCTTCCTCCTCCTCTTCTCTCCCCTCGTCCCCCTTCTCCTCCTCTTCTTCTTCCTCTTTCTTTTACTCTAGCTACCTTTCTGCTTTCAGGTCAACTTTACTCCTTATTTTATTTGATGTGCTGTATTTCTTCACTATTGTTATATCTCTTGACATTCAAATTATTCTAAAATTGACAAGTGAGAATCCTTTGAAATCAGTTTCCAAATCCTTTGGACATCTCTCCATCATTCTTTAAACATTTCATTACATTCTAGGAAATTAAGATATCCCAGATTAGTCACAAATTTACATTCCAGTAGTGGCTATACCCCTCTTCCCCCCAAATCCAATTTTTTAAAAGTGTAATTTGTATTTGGAAACCCCTAGGAATAAAAAGGTTTGAACCCTTCAGATCTGATACAGTGAAGTCAAATCCACAGTGACAGAACAAAAGGGAAAGAGAGAGAGTGAGAGGAAGAGAAGAGACAGAGACAGAGACAGAGATGGAGGCAGAGAGACAGAGAGAGAGAGAGACACAGAGAAAATATCAGTCTCAGAGCCTTAGATGTACTTTTAAGTACCTAGAATGTTTGCTTTTCTGGATCTTCTCAGCAGAGCATCTAGGAAACTCACACAGAGAAACAGGAAACAAACCCACATATCTATATTTATATTCTGTTATATGTGCAACCTGATTTGCTCATATTTAGCCACTCGCCCAACTGTGTCTAGATTCCTCCCTTCCCTACCGACTAAAATTTGTGTCTCTTTATTTACACTCTTTGTAAAAATATGTGCTTCCCAAATCTGTGTTTGGTCTTCCACTGGGGCACAGTCAACTTACGAGGGGCTGCCCATGGAGAAAACGGGCTCTTTCTCTCCCAACAGCTAACAAATGCCATTGGCTCCATGGCTCAGGATGGGATTGTACCTAGCTCTGGCGGGAGAAGGCGGTTGGTTACATCTACATAGCTCCCCTCTCCACACTGGGGTTTCATCTGGTTTGGACTTGCACAGATTTTTGTGTATACTTTCACAACTATGGCTTTTCAGTGTGCAGCTGTCCTGCTTGTCCTCTTCTCCCTGGTCTTTCTGCTCTTTCTTCCTCTCTCATCTCCTGTGAATGACCAATCTCTTAACTTTTTTTCTATCCTGTTTTCCTTATATGTTGAAGGTGATCAATCTTACTGCCTTCTGGTATAGTCTTCTTGTGTTTCATTTTGAACAAATTAGATAATGGGTGAAAAATGCTTATTCCCTCTTTATTCTCACATAAGGTGTACATTGGATTTGCTATTATAACTTATTTTAGTTTTTTTCTGGTCATCTACCTCATTGGTTGACTAACTATGGCCCAAGGGCCAAAAATAGCTGAATGTTCCATTTTCAAAGTGAATTCCTATTGGCACACAGCAATGCTCTTTTGCATCTGTATTATATATGGTTACTCCCATGCTAAAACGACAGGATTGAATAATTGCAAAAATGTGCTTATGGTGCTCAAGTCACATGATATATAATACTACATATAGATTCTTTGCAGGAAAAAAAAATCCTCCTTAATTCCAGTCATCCAAAACTGTCTTGTTGGTACACACCTTTAATCCCAGTACAGGTAAGGCAAAAGCAGGCAGATCTCTGTGAGTTCTGCTTGTTTACATAGAGAAACCCTGTCTCAAAACAATAACAATATAAACAAAAAAAACAATTGAAATAGTTAAGAACATTTGCTACTATTGTAGAGGACCTGGACTCAGTTCCCAACACACACATGATGGTTCACAAACACCTGTAACTCCCATTCCAGGATGCCCTCTTCTGGCTTCCATAAGTACCAGACATGAATGCAATATACAAACATGCCTACAGGCAAAACACTCATACACGTAAAATTAAAATAATAAAGCAAAAATATCTATATGTTTTTTCCCACATAAAGACCGTAGATGCATGCATGACAATTTTTACCTTCTAAATTACTGAATTCCTTTATACTCTAGACTAGTTTTACCTGGGTTGTTGAGTTATCTAAGTATATGACAATATCATCATCTGGAAAGGAATGTGCTTACTTTTTACCTGTCTATCTGCCTTAACTGTACAAAATGCCATTGGTATAGTATTGAATAGTAATGTATGTAATACTTAATAGCTAGACTGTTTCTGGAATTTCTCCATTAAGTAAGATGTTGACTGTAATATTAATAATTTTATTTAGAGTTATTTTTACCATGTTAAGAAAATGATTGACCTAAGGCATTATGTTAAGTGAAATAAGCCACTTTAAACTCACCAAAATTGTTATAAAAATGACTAATAATGACAAATTTGAGGAAAAACAATGATCATTTGTTTGGTTCCTGAAGTCTGCATTTCCTTCCTTATTTTTCAGGCATCTTGATGATGTTCTCATCCACATTTCTGACATTTTTCCTTCTTGATGGTGATTTTAATTTTCCTGGGTTTAATCGATTGAAATTTTTGGATCATCTTTAGATCTTGATCATTTTTTGCCAGTAAACTTGAAATCGTCACCTGGCATTTTGCTTACTTCAGTTTTGATCCCACTAGTTGTAGCTATGATTTTTTTAAGAAGCATGCTGCCTTGTTTTTTCATGGTGGTTGTGTTTCTGTGAACATCTGTCAAACAGGTTGCCACTGAAGCTTCTATTCACAGACCACAGAGGGCTTAAAAACTGAATTTGTTGGTACTGTACCACCAACTATGCCATTATTAAACTGTGCCACATCACACACACACACACACACACACACACACAAATGCATACACACAAAAATGCATGCACACACTTAAAATCAGTTAAATTTCATGAAAATATCACTAGCAATCATAAAAACAAAAATGGTAGGAATATTGCAGAATATGATATGAAACTTAAAATTATTTAAAACACTCATGGAAATAGTAAATGAATACGATAAAACAAGGTGGCAATGAAGAAATGGAGATGATGGGAAGCTTAAGATGAAGAGGTGTAGAGAAGATTGCTGTTAGAAAGAGGAAATCAAGGGAAGAAACATTAACAATATTTCTCAGTAAATGAAATGCTAAAAACCAAAATTAGATGAATGTAAGAAGAGGAATAAAAAAATCTTGAGTATTTTTAAAAATCAATAAGTTGGAGTCAAAATACCATTAAAATATAGTAGAGAGAGGGCGGAGAGGAGGAAATTCAGAGATCAAAAAATAAGAAAAAAGGAACTTCAACATAAGATCATGTGGATTCTCATGTTTCCTTTGTTTTTGTTTGTTTGGTTTTGTTGTTGTTTTGTTGTTTTGTTTTACAATTATAGAATCTGCATTGGACAAATGTCTGCTGTCCACTAGAATTGTCTTCATTTCCCTGTCCATCTTCACCTTATTTTTATTTTATCCACACCTGACCACACTTAGCTTTCCAGTCAGTGGGGTGAGCAGGTTCTCTTACTTATTCTGGAGACTCCTCAGACACTATCCCCTGTGGCAGCTAATGTTCTAAATGGGGGTTGGAGAAGGAGGACTCTAAGTGCTTTGTCAGTATAGGAAACTCTCACAACATTGAGATCTAAGGAGGAAGAGGACATAACTTTGTGCTCTCAGAATGTCCTCAGCGTTAATCACCCTGATAGAGGGATGTGTCTGTGGATTCCAGTAAGTTCTGACTCTGCAGTAATCAACAGGAGACAAATGGCTCTAGAGGTCTATACATCCACTGACCTCAAACCCAGAGCTTTCCAACTCCAAAGATAGTCTCAATTGATGAGACTTACTCCTGGCCATCAAAGGGAGGGCTTTTTGTAAGAGTTCCCTTGCCCACACCTCCTTCTTCTACCTGCTCACTTTGAATTGTTAGTGTTCAACTCTCTCCTCTCCATAACTGTCTCCCAAGAACTTGACTCACCCTGGAGCTATGACATGCCAAAATGAGGCTCACTGATCAGAGACTGTTCCCTGTTCTTAGGTCCCTAGGTGTAGTGGGAAGTTTCTCAGGTCTGGCCTGGGCTGGCCCTGAGGTCCAAACAAATCTCTCTCACCCCACCGTCCCACACTGCTTATTAAATTATCATCCAGAGACTTAATATTAATTACCAATTTTATGGCCTGTGGCAGGCTTCTTACTAGCTAGCTTTTATAACTTAACCCATTTCTGTTAATCTATAAGTTGCCATGTGACCATGGCGTTACCGGTCTGCTGGCATCTTGCTGCTCCTTTGGTAGTAGCTGGTGTCTCTCCTGCCTCTGCCTTTCTTCTTCCTGAATTTGTCTTGGATTTTCTGCCTGGCTATAACCTGACTTGCCATAAGCCAGAGCATCTTCTTTATTAACCAATCACAGCAACACATATTCACAGCATACAGAAAGACCATCCCACAGAACCTAGGGAAATTTAATTTTTAACAGTAGATTTGGCCATCTGTTGCCTCAAGTCATATGGCATGAAAAAACAATCTGCCTCAACTGCTGATCTGTCATCAAAAAACACAATTGGATTTGAGGTTTTTGAGGGCACCAGTCTTATCTTTAGGCGAGAAGTGTCAGTCATTCACCTTTGGAAACTGATACACTTCTCCTCCCCACACAGGAGCCCTGTGTGGCCTGCACTGTACTTAGCTTATTTCTCATATAGGTTTGTGGGGTGTTTTTTTGTTGTTGTTGTTGTTTAAAAAAAAAAAACTCTTTGGGTGCCTGCCACCAAGCTCCCAAACAAATACATGGAGACTAATTCTTACTTATTATTGCCCAGCATTACTTTGGCTTGTTTCTAGTCAGCTTTGCTAACTTAAATTATCCTGCTTCTCTTTAACTATATTTTGCCTCTAGGCTTTTTACCTTTCTTGTCCTCCTCTCCTTCTCCTTTTCTTACTCCTCTATCTCTTCTGTGGAGCCTGAATTTCTCCTCCTATTTATTCCCTTTGCCTGGCAGCTCCACCTGTTTCTCTCTCCTGCCTAGCTACTGGCTGTTCAGCTCTTGATTAGACCAATCAGGTGTTTTGGGCAAGCAAAGTAACACGGCTTTGCAGTGTTAAACAAATGCAACATCAAAGAATGCAACACATCTTTGCACCATTAAACAAATACTCTTCAGCATAAACAAATATAACACATCTTAAACTAATATTCTACAACATCCCCCCTCTTTGTACAAATAAAAATGAAAAGTTTTAACTTTAACATAGTAAAACTATATACAACAAAAAGAGTTATCAAGTAAGAAAATTCAATTTATAATATTTGGTCCATATGTATTTAGCATATTCAGAGAAAATACTCCATTATCTATCTTATCTTGTGATTCCAAAGTTTTATACCTAATTTACTTTCTATCATAACCAAGGAACACTATAACTCCAACTATTTAGTCTTTAACTCCATCAAAGACCCCGGATGTAACATTACCTAACAACAGAGACATCTGACTGCCTGGACAGTCATCCAAATTCTTCTGCAAGATTTAGACATCTATCTTTGGCCTACAGGCCAAGAATATCTGGCAGAATTTTCAGTGAATCGGGAAATTTGAAGGATTGTCCCGTCTTGTATTGGCAAAGTTCATCAGCCACTTTCCTCTGTGTCCTGCAGAATATTTGGCAGATACTTCTGTGAAGCGAGAATCTGAAAGGACTGGCCTGCCTGGTCATGGCAAAGTTCAACAGTCTTTTTCCTGTGTCCCTTTTGTCCATTCTGTACAGCACACTGTCAGTAGTCAAGGCCAGAGCAGTTTCTTGCCCAAATGCCTAGCCTTGCCACATCAAATGCAAACTCCATATGGAGTTTCTTCAATGCCCATCATCCCTTTATGAAGTAAATTGGTGCTGTCAGGAACAGATGTGTCTCATTGTCATGAAAAATCTTAGGTTATTAAACATCTTAAATGCCATATTCTGTAGGTCTTTGAAAATCATTTATCTGTTTAAAATATATATGCTTAACCTTGAAAACATACCAATAAGAGTAGAAAAATATATACAGTACAACAAAAATAACTTTAAATTTGTATCAGTATGCCAAAATCCATGCCAATACAAAATATCTGATATTAATAGTGTCTTTTCATCCTGTATTCTTCTATTCCCCTAAATGATAACAAACACCCCTAACCCACAAAATAACCAACAACCAACCATCTACCCCATCTCTTGGGAATGTTTGCATCATCTTCTCTAAACTGTTTCCTGTTGTCTATGAGCAAAGGCATCTTTTGAGGTCCCTAAGAAAATTGAGATAATAGCCAAGTCCTGGGAAGACCAACTGCAACCTTTCTTGATATATATCACCTGTCAAGATTCAAGAGGTCTCCCCTGATCAAACTTGATCCATATTACCTGGAAAGAATCCACTCCCTGTGGAAACAAAAGCATATTCTCTTCCCCAAAGCATAGTTGACTTCCATTTGACAAAAACATTTTTAATTTACATTTTAAAGTTAAGGCATTCCTAAATTATATAGACTTGTTTATTTCCTCAGTCCCTCTTTCAATCTCATGTCTCTTAGCAGCTGTCATTTGCTTATTAGCAATCAAAAAATTCCAAATCAACACAATACTATGTAGGATCCAGACTCCCTATGTATTTCCCATTGTCACTTGGCTTTTTTCTTTTCTATTACTTTTACTCTTTCTTTAAATACTTTATTATTTTTAAACTGTTTCTTTCTATGACTTTCTATACCTTTTCTCTTTTCTTTCATAAGCTTATGCACATTTTTAAACACATTGGAATCTGTTTAGAGGTTTTATTCCCATCTGGATCTCTTTTACAGCATATCTCTAGTCTTTTTTTGACCACATGAGTCTTTAAACTGCTAAGCAACACAGCTAGGACCTCCACCGCAGCTTTGACATCTGACTCTGCCTGTTTCTTAGGTCTTTGAGAGACAAGCCTAAAGTTCACTGACCCAGAGGTAGGTGACCGAGAACTTCATTCGACGCCCCCCGGCTCTGGAATGCCAGTGCCCTGTACTGTGGCCAATGTTTTTTATTTCTACTTAGTGTGAAAAAGACTGTTTAAACGTTCTGCTGTACAGCAGAGACTCTTAGAAGAGCTGCAACTTTTTTGTTGTTGTTATTCTTTTTTTTTCTCCTCTGGTTTCCCAGGCCTTATCTGGATATTTCGGCCCCGTCTTGCATGCCAAATGTTATGAGGTTTTTGTTGTTGTTGTTTTTGTGAGTGTTTTTTTTAATTTTGTTTTGTTTTTACTCTTTGGGGCCTGCTACCCAGCTCCCAAATAAGTGTATGGAGACTTATTCTTACTTATGAATACCCAGCCATAATTGGCTTGTTTCTAGCCAGCTTTTCTAACTTAAAATATCCCATTTCTCTTTAACTACCCTTTGTCTCTGTGCTTTTTGCCTTTCTTTATTCTATATATCTTTCTTCCCTTCTTACTCCATGGCTGGAGTCTTCTATGTAGCCTAGATTTCTCCTTCTATTTTTTCTCTCTGCCTGGCAGCCCCACCTATCCCTCTCCTGCCTGCCTATTTGCTGTTCAGCTCTTTATTAGACCAATCAGGTGTTTTAGGCAGGCAAAGTAACACAGCTTTACAGAGTTAAACAAATGCAACATCAAAGACTGCAACACATCTTTGCATCAATAAACAAATATTCCACAGCAGAAATGAATGTAACACATCTTAAACTAATATTTCACAACAGGTTTGTTCCATCCAGGTGTCCTTTTAATACCTTTGTGAACCCCCAGACCCTGTCTTGTCTCTAGCTTTGGAACAGAGCTCCTCTTTTGCCTTTCTTATTCTAACCCTCTCTTTCACTCAGACACACAGAAGCAGCTCCTAGCCTACCATTTGTCCCAGGATTCCTTAGGGTATAATTGCACTAGACTGTTTTAGAGTACTTCACTCTGGATCAACCTTCATTTGTAAAACTCAATATAAAATCCAGGTTTCTTTTTTATTTTTTTTGTATTAAGTATTAGTTCTGTTTTATTACTTTGGTTTTTTTAAGACCCCAAATATGTATAAATTGATTTTTTACTGCTGTCTTCCTTAGGATCTACATTGTTCCCTTATCTCATTCTCTTGAAGGTTTCATGCTTTTCTCCTTCAAGTATTTCCTGGAGATATTCATATACAACAGAATATGCCAACAATATTCAGATATGTGCATCCTTTATACAATCAAATTTTAAGCATTTTTTTCTATTACAAATCCCACATAAACTGTGCTTCCTGGAAAGCTGTGAGGTGAGTAGAGGGAGCTCAAAACAATACTGACTGACAGAAGTGCTGAGCCACTATGGCAGGGACACCTCCCAGAATCTTTGACAAACAATCTGACAACCCCACTGAAATCTTTATCCTTAGGGCTAGATCTAGTCCTACAGCAGTGGCTACTTTAGCTCCACCCTAATAAAGCTGCAAGTTATCTCCACAGAGATCAAGCATATTCATTAGGAAAATAACACTTACACACAAGACTACAAAGTGTGTGTATATGTGGTGTGTGTGTGTGTGTGTGTGTGTGTGTGTGTGCTGTGTGTATGTGTATGTTCTTTAAACTTATTTTTCGGGAAGAAAACTATAATTATATGCAGTCCCTACACTCAGCTCTCATCCTGGATCTCTGGGGATGTGAAGGTCTGTCTCAAAGGTCCATATCCGATGAACTAAGAGAAACTCATCAATATGTCTCTGATGAAAACCTCTACATGTTATAAAGTGACAAGAGCACAAGGTTTTCAATGAAAGTTCACACTAAAATAAAAGATGATTTTATGTAACTCCTGTGACTTTGTTGGAGTCCTATCAGAAAACTGTTCTTTCCTCTCTTGTCCTTAGTGCCACTTCCTGCAAAGATCTTTCTTTCCCATCTGGTGTCTACCCTAATTGTCATCATAGGACCTACATCCAGTGACTGATGGAAGCAGATACAGAGACCCACAGCCAAGTACGTGGCCAAGATCCTGGAGTTCATTTGAAGAGAAGGAGGAAAGATTATAAGAGCAAGAAGGGTCAGAATCATGATCAGAAAAAACCACCCAGATAGCTGACCCGAGCTAGTGGAAGCTCATGAACTCTGGACTGACAGCTGGGGAGCCTGCATAGGACCGAACTAGGCCCTCTGAATGTGGGTGACAGTTTCATGGCTTGATTTGTTTGTGGGTCCCCTGGCAATGGAACCAGGACTTATCCCAGGTACACGAACTGACTTTTTAGGGCCCATTCTCTATGGTGCGATGCCTTACTCAGCCTTGATACGGGGGGGGGGGGGGGGGGGGTGGGGGGGGGGGGGTAGGTTGGGGGAAGCAGGAGAAAGGGAGGGGTTGGGAACAGGGGTTGATATGTAAAAAGAAAGAAAAATTTTTTAAATAAAAATATAATAATAATAATAATAATAAACAACTTTAACTGTCTTGTTACATATCTATGCACATCAGGGAGACTCAGGATTTCTTTGATGCCAGAATTTTACTCACCTATCCTAAAACATTTGCTTTTATTATCAAGAAATTCTCTGGAAAAATTAAGTTTCTGCTCTGTTTCTAGTCACTCTTGATATTGGCAGGTACTATGAACATATTTTTGTTGCACAGAATTTGAACATCTGATTTCTTTCCTCCCATCCTTTCCCATATTTCTTTCTTCTACTTAATTACTGCTGTTTGGAAACTGCCATCATGCATCATGAAACTGCTTCTTTGTTAAACCAAAACCAAATCATACTGATACTGTTATTTCTTTAAGCATAGCTGTGAATGCAGTCTCCCACCTTATATATGGATTCCATGATCCATATTTCTATTAATTGTCAGCCTCACTAATGAAACACTTGGAGCATTAAATAAATGCCATCTCCTGAGTGCATTTTTTTCCTAGTATACTACCTGAATTGGGGCTTTGCCTCGTTCATTCCCCTACCTACTATGAACGTTTGATATTTTTTATGTGTAACCTTTAAGTCTACACCTTCCCTGTAGAATGGAATTGGCATGACAGAAGTGCAAGTTCCATGTCCAGTATTTAGGAGACACTCAATGATTGCAGAAAGAATTGATGGACAGACAAATGCATACATATATACTTCAGTTAAAGCATATGCAACTCTACATCAGAATTACTGTTTTTACTGTCTCCTAAGCCATTTCTTTTTAATAGTTCGTAAGCACAGTAAGTAAGAATGGGAGGAAAGTTTTAGCCAGACTCAAAGCTCTGCGTTTATTTTCTGAGTCATGCTGGAACACTTGACATGGAACAGAACACCCTCTCTTTCAATCTAAGGCATAAAGCTGACAGCAGCTTGCACACCCTTTGCCTGGTAAACTAGCTCCAAATGGAGTTCAAGAGTCTCTCAACTTGCTCATTCTGGTTTACTACCTATTCCCTGATTTCCAAGTGGAACCTGAAATAATAGTACTTCTCTGTAAATAGTTCATTGTCTACAATGTAAGGAAACTAGGGCTAATTTTCTTCATATGGAAAGTTGAGAACTGACTAGGCTCCTTACACATAGCCTCACCATTTTTCAGTGTACTGTCAGAATTGGTGATAAACCAACATTCAGCAGAAAGGTTGCTTCCAGACAAGCACTGGCAAATTCCTCCCAATGAAGATATCAAATTAAAGTCTAAAGTAGTAATACTATAAAGACACAAGTTTATATTAAAGTATGTTTATTTTCCTTTTAATTAGGTATATAAGTACAGTTGATATTGAAATATCCAAATATAAAGTATCAAAATCCTAATTATATGGTATATTGTTCTGACAAACATTAAAACTTACTTTGTATATAAATTATTTTTTATAAGAACTGTATGAATAAAAGGTCTTCTAAGTCTTCTGTGTGTTCTAAATATTTTATATACTAACATACCAGGCAGAAATTCCTTTTTAAGTTTTATTGAACTATGGGATATAAAACTACTTCAGTATTTAGAAAAATGTTTTTCTTCCAAAGGTCTCTAATTCTGGGCACGTGATCAATTTCTAGAGGCTGAGTTATCATAGGGAGGAGATTCAACTGGAGCAAAGAGTAAGTACAAAAACTTCCTGGTGTGTATATGTCTATATCTACAAAGCTATCCTAAATCTCATTAAGTATTTATAAAATGCAACACTCAGAAAATAAAATATCTATTTTTTATAATAGATACCTATGAATATATAAGGGACTAGGCACATTCATATTTGTGCCTAGTATTTTTTATATATTCTAAAATTATGAATACATATGTAGATAACAATAGGTACAAATAGTTTTAATAATCAAACAACCTCTAAAGTGGTAACACCACTCCTCTGTTAATTACCAACATCAACACTAAATCTTGCACAGGAAATAATCTAGAAATAAATGGGATGGTGATTTGTACACCTGTGCATATGTGTTCATGTATGTTTTTTTCTAACAGAAAAGTTACTCTCATCTTCAATGGTCAAAGATACTTCTCCAGCTTTACTTATCACATATGGTCTCCAGTCTAGAGTGAATTAAAGAAATGTCCATATTTTTCAATGGTCTAGTTCAATAACAGTCTGTAGAGTTCCCAGATTGACAAAAATTCAATGAAAGATAAAGTACTTCCCAACAACAATGCCATTATTTCCTCCTCCCTGGGTTCAGACCATAGATGTAGTCAGACTCAGAAATCTTTAGGCAAAATAATAGAAATTGGAATGAGTTATTCATACATTCATATACCCATACATTCAAGTTATTTCTGCATATAAAAATTTGTTTTTTATATGATTTTATTTTTTAACATATGCTTTCCCTTCTGCTACATATAATCATAACCCTTTCAATAACCACAAATATCTCTTAGAGTAGAGGACTTGCAGATCAAAACTGAAATTCCTGACCTAGATTTAGTGTTACAGACCTTTTGGTGAGAGAAAAATTAGCTTATTTTGTTAGAGTTTGTGGACACTTTTCTTTACATCCCACACAGCTAAACTAATTCCAACCAAGTGCATCCCACTCAAGCAAGATCCCAGCCTTACATGGTGCTGGCCACATGGGTCCCATAAAGGTTGCCCTCTTTTTTCTCAGGCCACCCACAATGACCTTCTGGCTCAGATAGAGTATTTGCTTGATTCACAGCTCATATTCTCCAGAAGTGTGTATGGCTCCCTCTCTCCTTTTATTGAGACATTTATTGAAATTTTGTTTTATTAGTGACCTTTCCTGTTCCAAGACCATAATAAGCACCATGAACTCAGGAGTCTTTTAACTCACTGTGGTATATTCACTCTCTTGGCTTTCAGGAGTTTAATGAAATTAAATGTGTGAGTTTAAGGTGCTTTTTAGAATCTCCGCATGACTGAGAACCTGGAAGTATTGTGGAGTTTATGGTTTCCAACAATTGGGAAGACACATGTGAAGGGGAAAATGTTAAAACTTCTCCTTCCTGCCAAGTAGTCATGGAGGCTGAATCATTTCCTTCTAAACAAAGCAGTGAGCATGGGGGTAGCTGATGAATATCAGAGATCCCACAGAGTAAAATGTCATTGCTAAGAAATAACAGCTTCTCTGGCAGTAGTCAAAAACATTTTCTTAGAAAAAAAAAACTATTTCAAATTTCAGTGTATATTTAGAGAATAGTTTAGACATTTATTATAAATTTAGACTTGAAGTGTAGCCTTTCCATAGACATTTCTCTGAGAATCAGAGTCAAGATGTCTGGTTATTATCATCACATTTGATGTCAATTCAATAAGGTCTCAAAATTCATGGCATACATTATTAGAGCCATGGAAACCAAGTTATCATATGTAATGTGGAGCTATTTGATATCTATAAAGACTAAGGGAATAGATTGAAAAATGGAGTTTAGGAGTATTTAATAAAATAGGAACAAAATAAGCATTTGAAAAATCATAATGGCAACAGACAGAGTGGTGGCTTATATCTGAAATTTCAGTTCTCAAGAGGCTGAAGCAGAAGAATGAGAAATCAAGGGCCACCTGAGCTATACAGCAAGTGCAAGAGCAGCAAGACCTTGTCTCAAATAAATAGGGCCTTAAACCAGGATTTCAAAGTCTTTAATGCTAGTTAACGTTTTCAGTTTCCATCTTCTACCCTGCTCACCCCACCCTTACCCTGTTATATCTCTTCCTGTTCCATACTGCGCTTTTACCCCCTCTGTACCAGTACATTCCTTCTCCCTTATATGAAGTCCCTCGCCATAACCCCTTAGTAATTGCTTGACCTCTATACACATTCCTAACGAAGCATACATATCAAACAATTCAAAACTAATATTCACAGATGAAGAAAAACATGTAATATTTGTCTTTCTGTGCTTGGTTACCTCACTCAAAATGATTAACCCAGTTCCCTCCTTTCAATTGCAAATTTCATAATTACATTTTTCTTAACAGTTGGCTAATATTCCATTGTGTAAATAAACCAAGTTTCCATTATGAATTCATCAATATATAGACATCTAGATTATTTCCATTTTCTGGATATTTTTTATAGGACAACAATGGACATGGATAAGCAAGTATCTCTGTAGGAGAATATAAACTCCTTTGGATATATGGCCAGTAATAATATAACTGGGCCCTGTCTTTTCTGTTTTCAGCTTTTTGAGAAACCTCCACAATTAATTTCCATACTGGTTGAACCAGCTTATTTTGTTAGAGTTTGTGGACACTTTTCTTTACATCCCACGCAGCTAAACTAAATCCAACCAAGTGCATCCCACTCAAGTAAGATCACTACAATCACTGAATTCCATACACATATCCATACCAGCATGATCAGGATTAGATTTTTTGGAACTTAACCATTCTAACTGTGATAAGATGGAATCTAAAAATAGTTCAAATTTTTATTTGCCTGACTTTCAGTGTCCGCAAGTTTTTGTTATACAAGTCCTTCACTTGCTTGATTAGTTATCCCAAGATATTTTTGAGGTGATTGTGAAAAGTTCTGTTTCTTTGATTTCTTTCTCAGTGTGTTTTTCATTTGTAAATAGGAAGGTTACTGGCTAGTATGTACTAATTTTGTATCCTGTTACTTTGATGAAAGTGATTATCAACTGTAGAAGTTTCCTGGTCAAGTCTTTAAGAGTTTTTGTGTAGAAAATGATATAATCTGTAACCAAGGGTACTTGGACTTTTTTTTTTCTTTCCTATTTATATCCCTTTATGTTCTTCACTAATTGCTGTAGGTCAAAATTCAAGTACTATGTTCAACAGTAGCAGGGACATGGGCCATCTTTGTCTTGTCCCTGACTTTAATAAAGGTGTTTTGAGATTTTCTCTATCTAGGGTGATGTTTTTGCAGTTTTCCTGTATATTGTCTTTATTGTTTTGAGATGTAGCCCCTGTGTTCCTATTTTATCCATAACTTACATGATGAATGGGTGTTAGATTTTGTCAAACACCTTTCCCATGTCTGATGAGATGTTCTTGTGTTCTGTCTTTTAGTATATTTGTGTGATGGGTTATATTTATCAATTCGTGTTTGGTCAATCATTCCTACATCTTTGAGTTTTAATAAATGTAGCTCTTTTTCTTTAGATTGTCTCTAAAAATCATTTGAGTTTTTGAGTGTGACTTATTTTGTTTAACTTAATGTTTTTTAGCTATCCCCATTTTCCTGAAAGTGTCATTATTTCATCTTTAAAATAAAACTCAGTTGTATCTAAGTATATATTTTATCCATTCCTATGTTGTTGGGTATCTGGGGTTGTTCTATTTCCTAGCTATTGTGAATGGTGGAAGAACAAACACTGATCAGCAAGTATCTATGTGGTATGTTGGCTTAGAATCTTTCAGGGATACACTAAGGACTAGTCTAGCTGGCTGGGATGGCAATGTGCATTTCCATCAGCACTGAACAAGGTTTCTTCTTTCCCCACATCTTCACCAGTATCTGTTGCCATTTGCTTTCTTGATGACTGCCATTCTGATTTGAGGGAAATGGAATCTCAAAGAAATTTTAATTTACATTTCCCTAATTGTTAATCATATTGAACATTAAAATAAATTATCTCTTATTTTTGAGATTACAATATAATTACATTTCCCCTTCCCTTTCTTCCCTCCAAACTATCCCATATACACTTACTTGAAATCTTTCAAATTCATGGCCTCTTGTAATTACTTAATGTTACATGCTTATATGTTTCTAAACATAATCTTCTCAGTCTGTATAATATTGCTTGTGTATATGTTTTCAGAGCTGATCATATGGTACTGTACAACCAATTGCTGTACTCTTCATGGAGATAGTTTATTCTTCTCTCAGCATTTCTTATCCATCTGTAATGTTTTGTCAAGGGTCTTCTTTTGGAGGAGAGGTTACAACCACCACTTTACTCAACCAGAATAATAGTTAACTATGTTCTAAATATTGTCCTTGTCTAAGTTCGGGTTGTTATTGCTGAGAAGAGACACCATGACCACAGAAACTCTTGTAAAGAAAACATTTCATTGGGGTGGCTCATTCACAGTTTCAGAGGTTCAGTTCATTATCATCACGATGGGGAGCATGGGGGCGTGCAGGCAGACATGGAGCTAGAGCTGAGAGTCCTACATCTTGCACACAACAGGAAGTCAACTGAATGTTACACTGAGGGAAGCTTGAGCAAAAGAGACCTCAAATCCCCCTCCACAGTGACGCACTTCCCCCAACAACGCCACACCTCCTAATAGTGCCACTCCCTTTGGGGGCCATTTTCTTTCAAACCACCACAGTCCTTATACATATACATAAGTGTAGTCCTCATTCCCCATCATGGAAAATTCTCTTTGAAACTGATCAAGAGCATTACAGAAAACCACAAGCAATCGAAACACAGAGTTGTGGAGCCCAGACCCAACCAGTAAATCTATAAAACAACTCCTGTACTTATGGCTCAAGGAAAATTACAGGTTTGGGGGGAGAAAGATTGCAAAAGCTAGAATATCAGGGAGTTTGCTGTGAGGCTTTGTCTCTCAGTAATGTCAGAAGTTACACCCATAAATTCTCAATAGCCTGTTGAACAATTTTACAAGTAATTCTTGGCCATATGTATTTATTTTATTTTTAGAACTGTTTATTCAGTTTATTAACCCATGTATTGATTAGAATTTTTTGTTTAGTTTTTTTCAGTCATTTATAA
>CABHPH010161342.1:0-29319 GCA_902168325.1 Peromyscus nudipes | reverse complement strand
GGAGAATTTATGTTAGAACAGTGAACAGGACCCTAGTACTTTGTAAGTAGACACCTCCGTGCTTCTGAGAGCAATATGCCTGGACCCAGATATTATCCTGCTGGTAAAACCCTGGCAGATACACGCAAATGAACGAAATAAAAGACACTCATAAGCCTACCTTATACAGGCACTCTACTAGTTTGACTCAGCTGCCTTAGTAAAGCAAACGACAATACGGTGCAAGGGATTTCAGCAATAGAAATGTATTTCCTCACAATTACAGACTGAAGGGTCCTAGAAAAATGGATACTTCTACAGGCTTTCCTTGATTTATAGATGGCTAGCTCCTTCTTGTAGCTAGTATCTTGAACTCGTGTCCTCACCTCCTATTCAGGTAAGAACACCCCTCGTCCTGTTTTTGATCCCAACCCTGATGACATGCTATTACTTCTTGAGAGAATTTGTATCAAAATAAAGGCACATTCTGAGACAGTATATGTGAAGTCTTTAAGATGTAAGTCCTAGAGACACGATACAGCCTATAATAGTAGGGGCATACTTTAATATTTGCTATATTTCTGCTGTCGTTTGAGCTTGTTCCCCCAAAGTTTATGTGTTAAAATTTGAATTCCTTAATCTGGTAGTTTGGGGAGGCATATACAGTGGGAGAAGCCTGAAGTCTATGGACAGGGTCCTCATGAATGAAATAATAAATGCTTTTCACACGTAAATGAGTTCCAGCTTTGGTAGGGCTAGGGTACAATAAACACATCCTAAACACATCCACATCTCATGTTCTGTCTCTTCATCAGGTGCCCCCATCCTTCCATTGCCCATCACAATTTTAAACAGTAGAAGGATGTCACCAGATGCAGAACACATGCCAACACCATGCACTTGAAATTCTCTCCTTAAAGAATTATGATCTTAATATACCTCTATTCTTCATAAATTACTCAGTCCTGAGGATTCAGAAACAAACAGCAAACAAATGAAGAACGTTTGTTTCTTTAATGTTTTCATAAATGTATCCTGGAAAATGTATATGCATACAAACAAGCAAAACTTAAAACCTAAAATACTCAACCATTTTCCTGTAATGTTATATAACAATTATTTCTGCATTCTGTGAAAACAGTTTTGATGACTGCATAATGTCCTCTCACATACCCACACCATTTCTCTAATTGCTACTTAAGTTATAAGTGTTTGCACATAATAAAATATTAAGAACAAATACTTAACTGTAGCTGTTAATAGGAAAGTCCTTAAAAATAGATCCTTTTTAAGGCAAAGGTAAGCTTTCATTAAAGCTTTTGTATCTATTGTTAAATGACTTTCTAGAAAAGGAAAGCATGTTATTTCACATACTTAATAGCTATGTGTGTGTGTGTGTATGTATATATGTATGTATGTATGTATAGATAGATAGATAGATAGATAGACAGATAGATAGACACACACAGAGAGATAAATAGCTATATATACACAAAATAAGAGGGTTATAGATTTCATTTAGAAATACACCAAAATGCAGCTATAATAAAAACAGCAGTTATACTGATTTCAATAGAATAATAAGCAAGTAACTTTATCACAAGGAAAGAATGTACAGTTGACTACCAGGGAGCATTCACCTAATAAACTCACAGAGAAACAAACTTGAGGGCTTAATGTAGCCAACTCATTCAATAAATATAACATAGGTAAATTATTCCAACAAAGATTAGAAGCCAGGAATCCATCTTTTAATGGATAGTTCATTGACATATTCAAGTCTTGGTCTTAGTAAATAAACCTGAATTGCACACTGGCTTATTTTGATTTATTTTCCAAACTTGCTTTCTTTATTTGCCTTGGAAAAGAATTTGTGCTCCAGATACATTAGTTTAGAACTTACGCCCCCGCCTACCTTTCTAATTTCTGCTTTATGCAGTGGTTAGTGATGATATCTTCATGGCATCTAATTGGACTTCAGGGGCTACAAAATAAAAGGACAGGAAGTTATGAGGATGACATTATAGGAAGGTATGTTGAGAGAGAAGCAGAGGGAGTTTCAAGAAGGGAGTAGAGAGTTGATATGATCTACATACATTGTATACATGTATGAATTTTTTAAAGAATATGTTTTAAAATATAAAACAAAAATCTGAATTTTATTTCTATCCTCATTTTATTAAATGAGACTAAAAAGAATTTAAATAACACCTAAAGTCACAGAACCAAATGGTAAAGGAGAATATACTTAAATTAGTTCAACTGGATTCCAAATTCAAGGATCTTCCACACACATTTTTGCCAGGGATGGACAATTGTTATTTTGTGGAGACTCTCTGGTTTTACTTCCATATTTTCCCATTCACTTTAAATTTTATGCCATATATTTTCTTGTATAGTCAGATTAAGCCACGTTATGTGGCAGTATCAAATTCACTAAATTTCAGTATTGAGCTTAACTAAGGTTTTCTTCTTTTTCATGTTTATACAAAATGTGGTTAAATGAGAGTGGGTGTAGAAAACTGCTACATATAATCCATCAAGGGCACAACTTGATGTAAACGTTCACCCTTGGAAATGACGTTGGCCACAAGGCAGAGGATGAAAGTCTTAACTGGATTCTGTATCTGCCTGTACATCCCTGTCAAACGGCCTCTTCTCATTATGGAAGAAACACTGAAAACATGTCTGTAATCTTTTCAACTACAATTGGTTCTTGTGATCAACTGTAACATGAATCTTAAAAGGTCTTATTAATAAAAACAACCCAGAGTCAAGTATTGGGGTGAATTCTGAATGATCAGAGAAGCAGAACAAGCCACAGCCAACCTCACTTCGCCAACTCCTCAGCTGATCCTGTTTCCTCAAACTGGAAGCCTCTGAGTCCTCATCCAAATTGATTTCAGCTGAACTGCTGCTAAAAGCCTAAAAGCTTAAAAGCTTCTAGTTCCTGGTCATCATGCCTTATATACCTTTCTACTACCTGCCATCACTTCCTGGGATTAAAGGTTTATGTCACCATGGCTGGCTGTTTCCAGTGTAGCCTTGAACTCACAGAGACTGTGTCTCCCAAATGCTAGGATTAAAGGTGTGTGCTACCACTGCCTAACCTCTATGTTTAATATAGTGGCTGTTCTGTTCTCTGATCCCCAGATAAGTTTATTGAGGTGTACAATATATCAACCACATTTCCTCTTTTTTTGTTTAAAATGAAAAAACGTTGTAACTAATATCAAAATCTCTCTACTTCACACAATGAGAAAAATGTCTCCTCTTAAGAGAAAGGACCCAAACCTCTTTCCTTACCAACATTTCACCTTAAAATTTAGGATCTCTTGATACAACCCAATAGCCTCTATAAAAAAAAATGGATCATACTACCCCTTGACCTAGGAAACTTTTAGTCAACAAATATTCACTCTTCTAGCTAATTATCCAATAGAGTGTGCAAGGTAACATCAACAAATAATAGAATTTAGAGCCACACAGTAGTCATAGTTCCCATTCAGCAGTGAGCACTACTTGACAGATGGTGTAAAGAGCAGACACAGAGGTGCTTATTTGACTCACAGCCTACTTTCTTGGAGGAGCACTCCCAACCATTGCCCATGTGCCCCTGTCCATTGCTCCTGTGATTCCTGATTCACTGGTCTGCACACTTCCTTGTCTTCCTTAAGTTCACAAAAGTATTTTCTGAAGTTATCAACTTTCAACCTAGAGAAGGTGCTGGTCACAGTGAGCCGGTACCAGCTCTTAATATTTTTGTTACTATCTCAAAATTTAGGAAATGTGGTGTCTATGTGTTCTAGATATTGCTGTGGACAAGAAATTGCTATAATCATCTCTCCCGTGACATGAAGTTACTTTAAAGAATTTGTCTTCACATTTCTTTTTTTGTATCTTTGCTATCTTGACACCAAATCTTGTATTTCATTAATGGGGCAAACAATGAAATTTTCTAAGATAGAAGGTAATCTTCTTAATATGGCCTATGCCCCGAAGCATTTATTAATGGAAATACTTTCCCGAGAAACACATTTTTAATCTTATATTTGTCATGTTCTACATTAATCTATGAAAGAATTTTAACACTCAGAATCGAAATCTTCACTCTAATATTTCCTGTTCTTGTTATTGTCACTCAGAATAATATTTTCAGCTTTGCCTGATTATATATTTCTGGATTATTTTTCTTCTGTTCTCTTACATTGTTACATGCAACTAGGCCATTGTTTTATAGATTATATCTTTGTAGTCTCAACAAAAATATAGAAAATAACTACAAATGCACATCACCATCATGTCCTCTGTCCTGCTCCCCCAGGACTGAAACACAACAAATATGTGACTTTGCCTTTTTAGTTACTATAGAGAATAGTTTTCTCAAATGATTCTTAATTATATACATAAGGCATTTGTATTACTCCAAAACTTGTTTTCTACCATTTTTTAGTGTTTTTGTGATCACATCACACCACTGATACTAATATATTAATCAATTCAAGTAGGATGCAAGAACTTACCAATTGTATTTTAAATGTCCATGCCTTAACACAGCAAATGCTTATTCTTTTCACATGCTGCATGCCCAACACAATTTGGCAGGGATCACTCTCTACACGGTCCCTTAGAGATCTACGCTAAGTAAAAATATGCTGTGTAAATCCAATTTTTCACTGCTGTAGGTGGAGAGGAGCCTTAGAGTTCACAGTGCTCTTCCATTCTTCAGTCTAGAAGTAAAGCTTGCCATGTCATCTCAGAGCAAGGTATGTGTATATTTCTAACAACATGCCTATGAGCAAACATAGGGGTCATGGAACATTTGGTAAGCATATCTATTTTTGACCCATATGTTTCTAAACCTCCAAAATCAAGACTAATCATTGGAATTTTGGTTATTTTGGTGTGCACAGGAAAATTTTCACCTATATTCTTTTCCATCACTATCTCATAATGAAACCTGAAAATTTTTTTCAAAATGCTGTGCTTAGAATAGATTTGCTTTCTCTTGCACTGAATAATGCCTCAATAAAAATAAATGGTCTTGTGTGTACTGTAAATGTAGTTTAGGTCCATTTGCCTAAAGCTTGAGTACATTCCCCAACATTTTGAGGAACTTCTTCCTCATAAAACTGCCATATTTACTGACATTTCTACACCCCACCCATCCCACTCCCAGGGAATCCAGTTCTCTTGTTTATTAGAGCTGCAGAAATGAAAGTTTGCCACCTGATTAATTTTAATAGTTTAGCCAGAAACCTGTGGATAATGTATATTGGCTGCCAAGCCTGAGATAAATTTTGTTGGCCCTGTTGCAAAGATTTTGGCAGAATTAAATCTGCCCTTTGAAAAGGAAGCACAGAGGAGCTGAAGGGATGGGATTTCAAAGGAGAAAAAAAACCCTGTTTTGTCTTTCTTTGTAGCTTGCCACTGCTGTGGGGATCTGATAAACCCATTCAGCAATTCATTTTTAGGCTGTGTATACTTTATTTTAGTATTACAGTTAAGGAAGAGATGTAAGCCTTTTGTGCAAAGCTGGATCCAATCCAAAGTCAGGATGGCTTCACAGGTGCCTTGGTAAGGCTGGCTAGAGGTTGTGATTTTTTTTTTTCTTTTAGAGATCTGGACAACTACACAACTGTTTAAGGTACCAGAAATTTTCCCCAGGAAATTGTGTAGGAAGACTTCACGATATGGGTCATTCTTTCCTATTTTACAGCCTTGTTCAATGCTAGTTCGTTCTCAAGGGTGTCCACATGACTTGCAGGAACCAATACCAAGTAAAAAGGCCAAGCTCTTTGATCAAAAAGGAAGGGGAAGTGCAGCTGAAAGTATTAAAATGCAAAACTTTCTCCTTCCTTTTGAGGTCTTTCATGTTTGGTCATGGTATTTTGTATTATAAATTAAAAAATACAATGCAGATTATTGCATGGATCTTACTTTCCATCTGTATACTGTACAGTGCTATTGTAAAAGGTGAATACAGGGATATTTGGCTTGTGTACTGGAAGCACTCTTCAGTTATGGCAATAATGCTGTGTTCAGTCAAAGTCTTCCAGGTGTTCAGGGCTCCATAAAGTGCCAAGTGGTACTGAGAGCATTCTTACTTGCTCTGGCTATCAGCTGATTGAGCAACTGACAACACACTGAACAAGGCCACATTTGAAAAGTCCAGCCCAGGTGTTGTCCCTTGCCACAGGCCCACTTTCCTATCCTGTTTTGTACTTGTAATTCCCAAGGGTGGAACATGCACACCAATAGCTTCTGAATCTAAACTGTATGCATTTGGGAGGCTAGGCTGGTCACCTACTCAAACTGAATGTCAATCCAAGACAAGGACACTCATGACCCTGCCTCCCTCTTCTAGGGATCCTGAGATACCTGCACATAATTCTACCCTCTATTCTCAGAACCCCTCATAAAGCAGAAAGTTACATGGTATAGGAAATTCAGGGTATCAAGTTAAATGAATCAGGTGGACTGGTATTCATTCTGGATAGGAGTAAGAGACAATACTGTGAAGAGTGAGAAAAAAGATGGGTTCTTATTGCACTACTCACCAGAATTTGCTTCAAAAACAAAATCTGCGGATAAAATTATTAGACTTAAACCAACAACAATGAAGCATACCATTTGAGGCACAAAAGGCTGCTAGGGGCAGTCCTTTTTCAGTCATGCCATCTAAAAGTAGGGTCTCTGAGATCACTGTGGCAAAGATAAAAATAAGGGGGAAGACAGGGGTCAGTGTGGGAAGCTTCACCACAGGCTGTTTCTGTTTGTAAGCTAGAGCCACTGAGATTGTTAAACTAGCACCACAGGACTTAGAAGACCTTAGAGACACAGCATTGAACAGAAGCAACCTTTGTTCATTGTTAGCTGAGCACTAAATGGTGTAGAACTGATTGCATTCAATATTGAGTACCCGCCCCTGGTCCCTCCCACATCTATGTCTCTTTTTCTCATTATGTATCTGTATAACTACTATAAAATATAACTATTCTAAACCAAGTTTTTTTCAGAATGATATAAGACTAACAAAGTATATTGTTAAATGAAAGAATGCCTGTACATGCACTTTGTAAATTATACAATGCTACACAAATAATAAAACAAGATGGAGTCAGTCATGGTAGTACCTACCATCACTTGGGAGGTAGAGATAGGATGATCAGGATCCTGGTCATGGCCTTTCTTGGCTGTACTGTGAGATTGAGGCCTTCCTGGGCTACATGAACTCAACAGATCTCATCTTAAAAATAAATAAGATTCTTTATCAGACTCATGAAAGGGATATATTTACTCCTTCCTACACTTAAAATATGTTTTAAAACTATTTACTTAATCACTGAAGTAAGCCCTGCATTGACACTCTCAGAGACGAGGCAGCTCTCGACAAGAATGCTGGTAGAAGAAAACAGATATCCCTGGGCTGAGAAAGAAGCCCACACAGATATTTACCAGACATAGCTCTTCTTTTACCTACGTGTTGGAAAATTCTGGGTTTCTGACTTGCTTCAATGCAGGGATTGAAGACAATGAACTTTAAAACTGATTCTGAGTTTACAGCACATTTGAAGCAAGATCTCATTTCTATCACCCCAAATCTCTTCCAGGCATCCCTTGTCAGCACTCTCTGTTCCCCTGTCCTATGCTTTACAAGTAAGCTTGCTTCTCCTTGGTTCATCTGAGAAATGATTTGTAGAAAGAAATCCTAGCATCCGAAAAATTTCCAGCATAGTTTTTCCATCTTCAAAAATATATGTTATATCCATGTTCAATGATTGAACAAATGAACAGAATCGACACTAATATGTTTGGAGGGCAGTGATGCTTAGCCAAAAAGAAAAAAATCAGTCCACAGAATCAGTATAAAAAAGAAACAAAGACATATATGCCCTTTGCCAAAGAAACATGGACTATCAAGAGTAAGCAGAAACTGTCTCACAATTGAGTTCCATGAATGTACAAAGTACAGGCAACTGAGAAAAGCTGGAAACAGAGGAGGTGGCCCTGCCCAGGGAAGAACACACCAAATGGTTGTCCACTGTCAAATGGTTGGCCCTGAAAATGTACATACAAGTAACATTATATGTACTGAGCAGGTTATATTTAAGAATTGTCTATATATACAGAATGCATGCAATAACAATGAATAAAAAAAGCCATGATGGGTATATGGAAGGGTTTGAAGGGAAAAAAGGGAAGGGAGAAACATTGTAATTATATTATAATGTCCAAATTTTCAGAAATAAGAAAAATGATAGAAAAAGCCTCAATGTAAACACTACTCAAAGGAAATCTTTTGTGTGTACAAGTTAACATTAGAGAACTCAGACTGGAAAACATATTTAACAAGGGATAAGAAGAAATTTTTTTGTAGAAACAATGCTACAATTCATTAAGATAATATAAATAATGTAAATGTGCACACTTCAATTAAAGAGGTAAAACTATAAATATTACAGTGTTTTTTTAAATCAAAGAATAATAGAAGATGAAATGGTTTTTTCTCAATAACTAAGGATCCTTAAAGCAGTGAATAATACTATATTCCTATAGACTTCAAGAAAAAAAATTAAAGGGCTAGTCAGATGTTGGTGGTTTATGCCTTTAATCCCAGAACTCAGGAAGCAGAGGCAGACAGAACTCTGTGATTTCAAGGCCAGCCTAGTCTAAAGAGCAAGTTTCAGGAAAGCCAAGTTTACACACAGAGAAACCCTGTCTCAAACAAACAAATAAGTAATAAAATAAAGATTAAAGAACTATTAGTCAGTTTAACACAGTTTAGAGCACCTTATCTAATGATAGCCAAATAATGTTTCTTTTAAATTATGCATAGACGTTTCATAAAGATATCCACATTTTGGATCATAAATTGTTTAAATATATTGATAGATTTTGAAGTCAAATAAAATGTTTTTTCTGTATAAGCACAGAATAATGTCCACTCAAAATATCTAGAAACTTGACAAACACAATTATTTATTTACTTATACACTTATATATTTTTTGGTGCTAGAGAGAAGAGCCAGGGTTTTGTGCTTACTAGGAAAATGTTCCACCATTGAGCTACATCCTCAAACCCAAACAAACACTTATAAGTAAGCCATGGGTAAGATAAAATAAAAATAAAAATAAAAATAAAAATAATAATAATAATAATAATAAATTTTTAAAAACACAAAAGAAAGCAGAAAATATTTCTGCTAGGAAAATAAAACAAGCCAAAACCTTGGATGCATAGCAATAGTAAAATTAAAAGAATATATTAGAAAATAAGTACTATTTCGACCAAAGACTTCATTCATATGGCATCCTTAGATTATGGAGATGATCTAGTTGACAATGAAAGAAACAATAAAGACAAAAGTGTAAATTCATCAAATGAAGAGCCAAGCTTGGTGAATCTAATCAATAAAAGAAAAAAAAAAGCCTGGAGGGATTTTGTTTGTTTGTGTATGGGTTTGTGTTCATTGTGCACATGCCGAGGCCATGGGGTTACTAGCACCTTCCTCGGTTGTTTTCCACCTCACCTTTTGAGACAAAGTTCAGCTCATACTTTGCCTAGGCTGACTGATCTGCCTCTCCCAGTACTGCGGTTACAGGTGAGCAAGACCTAGTTGTTCTGTTGTTGATATTGTTTTGTTTTGTTTTACATGGACTTTGGTAATTGAAAGTAGTCTGTGTGCTTGCACAGGAAGAAGTTTACTGATGGAGTCATTTCTCCAGCCCCATTTTAAACTGCTTACTTATTTGTCATTATTTGTTATTTGTTATTTAAAAATAAAAGTCTTTATGACTACCAGAAGCTGAGGAGAAAGAAATGGGGAAAGAATGATCAATGAGTAAGGCCTAGTTTTATAAAAGCATGAGGTTTTGGTATTTTACTGTATAGTTACAAAGTTATAGGTAACAAATATTATTGTGTATTTAAAAGCCTGCTAGGATAAAGGGATTTTCATTACCTCACACTAAAGAAATAATAAATGTTTGAACTGGAAGATACATGTAACTTGTTTAAGCACCACATATGTCAAAACATCACATGGGTCCCAGTCAATATGTAAATTTTTCATGTTTTTATGTATCAGTTAAAATAAATTCATAAAAGTTGCATTAATTTGAGAATATTTACATAAATTGACACAGCACAAACTTGAAAGAACCTCAATAAAATCGATTATCTTCTAGCTCGACTGACAAAATATAACACACAAATGAACAATATTAGGAATGAAAAAATTACCATAAATCCCATAGAAACTAAAAAAAAAATCAAGAGAATATCAAATAAAAGTATGCCAATAAATTTGATATTATAGGTCAAGTGAATACACTCCTTTAAACATATAAACCTCAAAAGAAATCTCACATGTTCTCAGTCATGTGGATCTTTGTGTCAGATCTTGAGATTTGTATGTTTAATTTGGAGTACCTACAGAATCCAGGAAACTAGAAAAGGGATCATTATTGGGGATGGGAAAGATCATAAGGGTGGAGGAAGAGAATAGAATGTAGATAATATGAAAGGGAAGGGGAAATAATGAGGGAGAGCCATTCTAGTGAGGAGAGCAATGAGAAGGTGGGAGAAAGAAGAGAGTTGAAGGAGGAATAACTAAATCTAATGATGCTTGAAAAAGCCATGTGGAAACTTACTATACTATACGCTTCATACGTATGTACACACACACACACAAACAACAAACACACACACACACACACACACACACACACACACACACCACAGATTCATCTAAAGGACTTTAATTGGATTTACCCTACGAGGAGGATTATGTTTTCCCAGAAGTCATGAGTTGCCAAATAAAGTGTCAAGTTCCAGGTTTGAGATACTTCCCATTAAGCCGCTGGTTAGAGAGTTTTAAGACCCCTAAAACAATACAGGCTATTGCTATTGCTCTTGGTTGCCCACCAGAACTTTATGGTAAGACTTATTTGCCAAAGATACCATATACATTGATCACAGGGCAAAGAGAAGTCCAGTGTTACTGACAAGGAAGCTTCCTCCCTCTTCACTAGCCTTCATAGCACTAGAAGGTTCCATGCCGGCTGTTGAGGGGAATCTTATCAACAGTCTTAACCAGGTGAGAACCTTGTGAACTGCAGTAGTGATCAGCATGGTAAGACATGCCCATTATGCAGTAGTGGAACAGATACTGTGGCAGTAACCAGCTGCTTTCTGATTAGGTTTAAAGCTGGCTGCACAGGAAGGAACATATACCTGGTACTTAAAATCTGGCCAAGAACATATAGTTGAGGCATTCACAGGCCATAGAGGTAAACCTACTGCTATTTAGTAAGGTTTTGATTGAGAATCAAACAATATTTTCATAATATTCTTTCTTCTCTAACTCCTCCCAGATTTTCCTCACCTCACCAACAACCCAATTTCATGTTCTTTCTCTCACTAAATAAAAGAAAAGAGCCCAGTGTGTATTGCCCAACTGCTCCTGAACATGGGAACCTGTCCTGAAGTATGGTTGATATATCAAGCACCACTGCATTGAAGAAAACAGATTTTTTCCCTCTCCTATAAGTAACAATTGCAAATACCTTCTAGGGTAGGAGTGGGATATTGTGCCTACTTCCCTTCCTGTGTGCTTGGATGTTTTCTGTCTTAAGCTTGTGTCATTGAGACATATTTTACTGCATGTCTGCACACACATGAACAGATGCACATAGAGTAAAAAAAATGAAATTACCTCCAGAAAAACTGAAATGGATTCACTGATGAGTTCTACTAGACCTAAATAAATAAACTATGCCAGTTATTCATGTAATTTTCTAGAAAACAGAACAAGAACAAACTGTGCCTTGTTTATTTACGGAGCCATGATGATTAGTCTAATATTACAATGAGTAAAGGTTTTAAAATTTACTAATGTACCCCTGATTCACAACACATGGCCTTCATTTCCCTTTGCTCTGTTTCTGTGCTAGCCTTAAGCTCAGCACTCTAAAACTGCGAGTGTCAAATACAGCTTTCTGTTTACTTGTAGGTCTCACAAAACTAGTTAGCCTTAGATTGTTATTCCTCCCTCACATTTGGTTGCTCAGCATCTATCACACAATGCATGTCAGAATTAGCAAATAAATGTCTCAAGTGCATGGGAACTGCTTTCACTGAATCACAGTGCTACAGAACTTCCATTCATTTGTGTTGTTTTGTTTTCTTCAGACATTCTGGTCATGTAGTACAGGCTGTTCTCAACTTTACTGTATGGCTCGGAGCTTGCATTTCTCGTTCCTCTGCTTCTCAAGTGCTGGGGTGCATACATGTGCCAAGGACACCTGCCTGCTTATATTCACCTCCAGTCAACTGGTTGTATGAAAACCAACAATCAAACAAATCCAAACATGGAACAGTTTACTATTTTCTAACCACCTGAATCTTTTAAAGAATAATGTTTACATTTTCCAACCAGAGAGCACTGTCAGGGTGAGAAGCTCTTTGTTTATAAATCTAATGAAATAAAATTTTAAAATAAAAAATCTATCACCAAGAAGACCAGGTATTATTTCACAAATTCTTACAGAAATTTTATTTTTTGTTCCCCTTCCTGTATCTATACCACAGTCCTGGAAGAATCAAAAGTCAAAGTCATGGTCATCTTGTCTTACAATTTTCTTCTCAGTATAGATTCAAGTATACTCAATGGCATCTGCTTTGCTGTTCTTGTGCTGTGATTCAAAGCATGCCAGTTGTTAATTTCTGGAAAGCACCAAGAAAGCCACCAGGCTCCCTGAGTCTCCTTTTGTCCCTGCAGGTGTCTTCTAGGCCAGCTTACTTTGCGCTGTGAAGGCGAACTGCCTTACCTAGAGTTGACTACTTCATTATGGAAATTCAAAATCCCCCATAATTGTGCTGGTGTGGAAAGTAATTTAAACTGAAAATCCCTTTAGCTATTTTAATAGAAAGAGTGCCAAGTATGTGTCATAAGTAAGAGGGCCGTTCACTAATAGACAGGAAATACAACATGTGAAGGAGCAGAGATGAAAGGGTTACTAAGACCTGGGGTACTAGGGACAGGTAGATGTCACAGGTTCCTTTTCCAATACAAAACAGCTATTCCCTTTGATTCTCCTGCAAAATTAGTCTTTTGAACTATTCCCTACCTCTCAAGTGTGGCTTTTGAAGACTGTTCTACACTCATTCAACTATCATCCTATTCTTAGTCTATGCCAGACATTAAATAGTAACATAAGCACATACACATAAAAAACCATGTTTTTTTCCTGAGACTTATTATTATTCTTTTATGTTTCTCACATATATTCCATCCCAACCACAGTGTCCCCTCCATCTCCTCCCCCTTACCTCCCCTCTCTCCATCCCCTTTCTCTCCCATCAGAAAAGCACAGAACTCCCAGGGACATCAACCAAACATGGCATAACAAGTTACAATAATATAAGGCACATACCATCATATCAAGGCTGAATGAGATGACTCAGTAGGAGGAAAATGGTCCCAAAAGAATGCAATAGAGTCAGAGACAGCCCCTGCTCCCACTGCTGGGAATCCCACAAGAGCACAAAGCTACTCAGCCATAACATATATGTAGAGGATCTAGGTCAGACTCCTCAGGCTCCCTGATCTCTGCAAGCCCCAATGAGTCCCGGTCAGTTGATTCTGGAGGCTGTGTTCTTGTGATTTCCCTGTCCCCTCTGGTTCCTCTGATCCCTTTTCCCCCTACCCACAGGACTGTCCAAGCTCTGCCTAATGTTTGACTGTGGGATTCTGCATCTGCTCCCATCATTTGGTGGATGAAGTCTCTCTGGTCTCTTTGATGAGGATTCTGCTAGGCTCCGGTTCCAGAACACTCTGCAGGCAGGACATACTGTAGGTGAAGTTTTTGTGGCTGGGTTGGTGTCCCAGTGCTTCCACTTGAGGCCTTGCCTGGCTACAGAAGATGGCTTGTTCAGGCTCTGTATTCCCTATGACTAGTAGTCATTGGTAGGGTTATTCTTATAGAGTACATGGATTTTCCTTTGCACTAGGTTTCTACCTCACCCCCGAAATTTCCCCAATTCCAGTCATTTCTCCCAGTGTTTTCTCCTTCCCTCCTCACCTCACTTGATCCCTCCTGTTCCCAACCCTACCTATTCTCAGTCCACCCTAGCAATTTATTCTATTACCCCTTCCCAGGGGAATCCTTGCATCCTTCCTTAATCCCTCCTTGTTACTGATCCTCTCTGGGTCTGTGGATCCTAGAACGATTATCTTTTACTTTACAGTTAATATTCGGTTATAAATGAATACAGGCCATGTTCCTCTTTCTCAGTCTGGGTTACCTCAATCAGGATGATTCTTTCAAATTCCATCCATTTGCCTGCAAATTTCCTGATGTTATTGTTTTGAACAGCTGAGTAATACTCAATTGTGTAAATGTACCATATTTTCTTTATCCATTCCTTAGATTAGGGACATCTAGGTTGTTTCCAGCTTCTGGCTCTTAGGAGTAAAGATGCTATATACATAGTTGAGCAAGTGTCCTTGTGATAGGATAGAGCATCCTTTGGGTATGTGCCCAGGAATGGTATATCTGGGTCTTAAAGTACAGTTTTCAGAAAAATTGCCGCATTGATTTCCAAAGTATCTGTACAAGTTTGCACTGCCACTCACAGTAAAGGAGTGTTCTCCTTGCTCCACATGCTTGACAGTATGAGCTGCCACTTGTGTTTTTTATCTTAGCTATTCTGACAGGTATAAGGTAGAATTTCAAAGTAATTTTGATTTGCATTTCCCTGATGGCTAAGGATGTTGAACATTTCTTTAAGTGTTTCTCAGCCATTTTGGTTTCCTCTGTTGTGAATTCTCTGATTAGATCTGTACCACATTTTTTAAATTAGATTATTTAGTTTATTGCTGTCTAGTTCTTGAGTTCTTTATAAATTTTGGATATTAGCCCTCTGTATTTTCCTATCAACAGTATCCTTTGCCTTACAGAAGCTTCTCAGTTTCATGAGGTCCCATTTGTTAGTTGTCAATCTTAGTGCCTGAACTATCAGTGTTCTGTTCAGGAAGTTGTCTCCTGTACCAATGTGTTCAAGGCTATTTCCCCATTTTCTCTTCTATCAAGTCAGTGTATCTGGTTTTATGTTGAAATCTTTAATCCACTAGAACTTGAGTTTTGTACAGGTTAACAGCCACAGATCCATTTGCATTCTTTTACATACCAACATGGAGCTGGACCAGCACTATTTGTTGAAGATGCTTTCTTTTTTCTTTTGTATATTTCTGGCTGCTTTATAGAAAATCAGGTGTCCATAGGTGTGTGGATTTATGTGTGGGTTTTCAATTCAATTCTGTTGATCAATGTGTCTATTTTTAATGCCAATGCCATGCAGTTTTTATTACTACAGCTTCATAGCACAGCTTGAAATCAGGAATGGTGATGCATCCAGAAGTTCCTTTAATGTATACGTTTGTTTTAGCTATACTGGGTTTTTGGTTTTCGATATGAAGTTGACTAGTGTTCTTTCAAGATCTATAAAGAATGGTGTTGGAATTTTGATGGGGATTGTGTTGAATCTATATATTGATTTGGCAGGGTGGCTAAGTTCATCCTACTAATCCATGAGCATGGGAAGTCTTTCCATGGCTTTATGGCTCTTGTTTCTTATCTTTATCTCAAGCATCATCTTGTCAATACAGATAGGAGAAATGGCATAGTTGTTATGGCTACAACATATATTGCAGTAATAAGCATGAATGTGAAAGTGTCTTTGGGTTATGCAAATGTGGAGTTAGAATCCTTCAGGTATATGCCTAGGTGTGATGAAGGAAGATAGTATGGTTTTTTTTTTGAGGAATCTCAGTATGATTTACATAGATACTGCACAGCATGCATTCCCACCAGTACTGTGTAAAGATTCCTTTTCCTGACTACTTGGCTATAATTTATTGTCATTTGTTTTCACTGTAATATTTTTGAAATGTATTTGAAAACATAATGCATATATACAATTATAACCATATTTACCACCTATTATTATCTCTCTTAAATCCCTCCCATTCCTGCTGATCACATTTTTCTTCCCAGTTATTTCCCTTCTACTTTAGTGTACATATGTATTTTGTGTGTGTGTGTGTGTGTGAGAGAGAGAGAGAGAGAGAGAGATGTGGTGTGCATTTTTAACCAGCTAAGTTCAGTTAAAATTATGTGTTATATCATTAGTAAATGTTAATTACTGGAACCTGGGCAACTTGTTTTTATGATGGTAGCCATTCTGAGCTTCATTTATATAAGTTTCTACTAACTGAATTTAAAGTGACCTAACAGCTTACTTAGCAAAATTGTTTCTGTGAAGGGCAACATAGCAAATATGTTAGTTGGGTTTTGTAGCAACTTTGGTGACTTTACTCAGTTTTGTTAGATTAGAATGCAAAATAGTTATAGACAATAAACACAGTTTTTTTTTTATTTTGGGGGAATTTTAAGAATAAGTTGATTCTTGATTTATGTAATCACTCTGAGCTGTAGTTCTTTTATAATTCTAAAATAAACATTATACTTTGGAAATACATTAAATAGTCATGCCTAGGTAGATATAAATATCAATTGTTCAAAACCTGTTGGTCATGATTATTATAATTTTTGCTCTTATTTATGTACTTATTGCATTTTTCTATTTTCTTAAGCCAAATAAATGTATAAGCCAAAGACAATCTATATTTCTGCCCTTAAATAAAGCCAAATGGGTCAGGAAACATGGCTTAGAGGTTAAAAGCACTTACTGCTCTTGCAGAAGACCAGAGTTTGATTCCAAGTACCCAAATCAGATAGTTCACAGTTGCTTGTAAGTTCAGCTATAGGGGATCTGATACCTCTGACCCTCAAGGGCACATACTCAACCATAAATTTCCTATCCTCTTTTCATAGCCTACTGAGTCCTATACTGTGCTGTTTGTATTGTTTTGATATAAGGATATCCACTGGAGCATGGGCAACCTATCAGAGCTTTTTTCCCTGAAAAAGACTGACTTCCTATCCCAGTATCCTTGAACCATCAAAGTCCCTCAGTGAGGGGTAGGACTTCATAAGCCTCACCCTCATCTATGCTGGATTTTTTACTGGCTTGAGTTTTTGTCCTTCTTGTGTAAATAAACATAGCTTCTGTGAATTCATGAGTACCATAGTCTTGTGTCCATAAAACGGTGTTTCATAGAAGTTCTCATTAACCTTGGCTTCTAAAAGCCTTTCTGTCTCTTTTCTGCATGTTCCTTGATTTCTGTGGAAAGAGAACATGATATAATGTCTCAATTAGGGCTAAACATTCCCTATTGAATAACATTGAATTATTCATCCTCTAATAGTTGATCTTAACTGTCAACTTGACAAGATTTAGACCCAGTCTATGAAATACCTGTAGGCATACCTGTAAGGGTATTTCTGGAAAGGACTAACTGATGTTGGCAAATCCACCATTAATATGGACAACACATCCCAACAGGTCATTGAAGGAAAAAATAGTGTCCCTTGCTTGCCTTAGCTCCCTTTCTGAGAAAATGTGTCATTATTGCCACCGCCTTCCTCTTACCTTCCTCCACTGACATCAGACTCCAGTTCCTTCTTTTGCCTTCCCACACAGAATGAACACTAGTGTAGCTCCAGGCCTCCGGCAGAGGTTTGGGATTACTGACACATTTCTCATCATTGACTGAGCAGTTACTGGCACTCCAGTGTACAGATGAAGATGGTCACTGTTGAGCTACCCAGCCCTGATCTTTTGAAGCCAAGCTAGCAAATCCTTTCTGCACTATGTACACATTCTATTGCTTCTACAGAAACTTGATGGAAAAAAAAAACAAAAACAAAAACCTAAACTAAATGTAGAAATTGACTTTCATATCATCACCCATCCAAAACTGCAAGATGCATTATCTATTAATACTGCTATCGTAGTTATGAATTATAAGAATTGATTTTTCTCTCATTCTTCCAATGTTAGCTTACGAATCTTGTGACATTAGATCATCTGACACAGCATTTACTATGGTTCCTTGCTTATAGAAGCTACTAACTTTGAGCAAATCAGTAAAGAACGACAAGAAAAGGTGATCATGGTGGTGCAGTCCTATAACCCTGGTGGGGGCAGGAGGATTGCAAGTTCAAGGCTAGCCTGAGCTACAGCAAGACCCTGCCTCAAAAAATAAAGAACAAAACTAAACTAAACCCACAAACAAGGAAAGGCAGATAGACTATTAAGTTACATAAACTTGTAAGATGAAGAGATAGCTTCGAATTTAATGATCAATATTGCAAGGAAGTGCAATAGAAATTAGAATTTATCTATTTTCAATCAACCCTAATCTATAAATTGTATATATAAATCATATATAATTAAATTTTACAAAGATATTTTAGACCATTTGATTGAAATAGGACTCTTTTAATTCTTAAAATGCCCTTATTTGAGAATTATTGAAAGTTGGTCAGTATAAATTGGAAGCAAAAATCTTAAAACTTCAAAAGAGGTGGTGGAACCAAGAGCACATTTAGCCCAACCATGTCTTTTGTGAATTATCTTTGATTCAGACATACTAAAGAACATGAAAAATATGAAATGAAGGAAAGCATTAAATCAAATGATCTAATTTAAAAAGAAGCATTCTTAAGCATAAAGCTGGAAGCGAAAACCTACTTATAATCATACATATGAAATATAACAATTCTAAGAGTCATCTATCAGTAGATAGCTGAAAAGCTTTTGTTTCTGCCCCAAATACTAACCATATGCAATTTGACCACTAAATTTTAATATTAAAATTTCAATAATATTATATTAATAGTATTATTAGAACCTCTTTGCATGTGGTATATATGTATTTGTGCAAATGTACGGGCACACTTGCTTTTGCGTGAATATGTGGAGGCCAGAAGTTGATTTTGGATGTCTTGCTCTATGGTTTCCCTCCTTATTTTTTGAGCAAGGAGCTCTTTCCACTAATCCTGGAGATGTTTTTTGTTCATTTGTCTGAGCAGCAAACTCTGGGGATCAGAGTGTGTTTTTCTCCTTAGTTACGTAGTTACAGTCATGTGCTACCTACATTTATGTGTGTATTAACAATCTGACTTCCAGTTCTCATACCTGCTTAGCAAGCAGTTTACCCATTAAACCATTTTTCCATCACCTAAATCCGTTCTTTTAGACTAAAATTTTATTCCATATCAAAATTATTGCTCTCAGCTATTGATATATATGTGTGTGTGTGTATATACATATATATGTGTGTGTGTGTGTGTGTGTATGTGTGTCCTTTATAGCTTCAAAATATTGATTTGGAATCATAAAAACCTAGACAACAATTAGTTCAAGTTTTGGTTTTGATCTTGGTATATCAATTCATGAAAATGTGAGATATCTAATTTTAAAGATGATGGAAGAAGCATGTGAGAAAGCTTGCCCATATATACATACGAATGTATTTGGTGCAATGTGAAGAGTTAGGACTACATATTTAGTCTGACTTTCTGTGGTTTGCCACGTACCACATAAGCCAGGTAATCAGAAATTCAAGTATAAGATTAGAAACCATGACAAAGTGACACAAATGTTCAGAATCAGTAAAGAAAGTGCTAATGACTATAGTATCTGCATTAAAATCACAGTCACTGGAGGGACACAGGGTGAAGTAAATGGTGGCAACACGGTTTTAAATATCCTTGAGTACTTACATAAAAACGGAAAGTGAAACCATCTAGTAAAACTGAGAAGGGGGAAAGGATGCAAAGTTCTCTAACCCTGAATCAAGAAGCTATTTGCAATTGATACCTACCACAAAAGGGAAAACCAGTTTCCTCCAATGGAGTGACATTGGGTATATAAACCACACTCCAGGGCAGGCCACATGCCCAAGAGTAGTTGGCCCATACAAAATGAACACCTTGTTTATTTGTGTATTTGTTTATTTGTGTATTTGCTCACTTGTTTTGTGGGCTTTTTGTTTCATTTTATTTTGTTTTGGCATGTTTTTTTTGTTTGTTTTGATTTTCATGTTTTGGGGGTGGGTGTGTTTTCATTGAGGGAGGGAGAGAGAGAATGTAACAATAGAAGTTGGGAGAGTAGGAAAGGAGAGGAGAGGAGTTGGGGAGAGCAGAAAATATATATGATCAAAATATATTGTATGGAAAAAAGCTTAAATGATAAAATAGTTTTTAAACACACACACACAAAAGAATTCGAAAAGTTACTGAAAACTTACTCAAAAATTACGTGGCAAGACATGCCCTGAACTCAAAAATAAATGATAAATCCAAACTACCAACAGACATTTAAACTATGCAATAAACATGTCTATGTGTGGGGAAGCTATGAGGCATCTAGTTAAGCTCGAGTATAGAAAAATCTCCAAAGATGCAACAGGTTTCCCTAGAAAGCACGGAGTATCACTTTAAGCAAGGTACTAAAATTGGAAGAGTTTTTGTATCAATGTGAGAATTCTGTGACTAACACTGAGAGCACTAGGGGAGTCTGTATCAGTGACTGTGTAAGACTCCCCTGAGTACCCCACCAGGCATTCATTTCTGATAAGAGCCTATGCTTAGCAGAAACTGCTGGGAGTGAAATCAAATCCAGAAGAATTGTAATAGAAAGTGCTCTAGCTAAACACTGAAGAGAAGAATGGGGTCCAAATACCTTAAAAAGTAAGTCATCGTATTTTTGAACATTCTGGGAATGCAAGAGAAGAGAAGTCTCTGTGAAATTATAATAGCCACATCTCCCGAAGTGTAGGAAAGCCATTTCCTTATAAATAAGCAAATGAGTTATACCAAAGTCAAGTCCTATGAAAAACTGCCATAAAGTAAAAGAGGATAAACATAATAACATTTTTATAATTTATGAGGATGTATAAAATTTGTTCAAAGAGCAGATCAAAACAGTAACCTTCTGCATTTGAAAAGAGTTCCCAAATTAAGAAACAGAAAAGAAAACAATATGACAATTCATAACTAGGAAAACTAATAAAGCAGAGGATGAGAATCAAGTAATATATTTATTAAATATTTATATTTGACATATTAAACCATACAGTATACATAATATGGTTTAATTACTTCAAACAATAAGATGTAATATCAACCTTTAGGGTGGACTGCAATAGGTCATGTCTCATAAAATATTGATACTTCTCCACGAGTTTTCTTTTCTACATTCACACAAGACTGGCAGAACAGGATGGGAAGGAACTATGACATGTGACTTATAAGACTAGAACACGGGAGGTACTACATCTTCCAACTCTTCAATTTTTGCTCTAGAAGAGTCTGTGATCTCTGAGCTGAGCTCATTCACTCTAACTTTTAGAAAGGCCAACATAAAAAAAGGGCTCTTCTTACCAGTAGCAAGCACCAACTCACAAACAATATGGACATTACTTGAGTAAAAGTTATATTTCAACTCAGTCAAGGCTGCTGAATTAAAAAAGGATTTGAATAAGGCTCATTGTTAATAATGACATAACAACAAAGACGGGGATCTGGTGAGATAATTCAGTCACTGAGAGTACTTGTTGCTCTTGCTGAGGACCCAGCCTTGGATCCCAGCACTCTCATGGCAATTCATAACCATCCTTAACTCCAGTTCCGGAGTACCTAATGTCTTCTTCTGACTTCTATGGACATTAGGTATACATGCGGTACATAAATATACATGTCTGGCAAAATACTCATACATGTAATAAATTAATTTTTAAAAAGATATAACTCCAGATACAAATTAAATCAAGCAATGCTTGAAGTTTTGACTCAGTAAAGCAATAAACAATAGCAATTCGTGTTTGTTGAAGTTAATTAACCTTGTGGGTATTTTCATGTGCAGCAGCAAAGAAGGAATGAATTAAAAATAGAATAGGAGGAATAACAATGTAACTGGGTCATAAAAGATGTAGATGATACAAATTTTAAAATGTGAAATTTGCAAAAAAAAGATGAAAAGATTCTGAAAGCTGACGAACATTAAATTAAGAAAAAATTCATTACATTAAGAAACTCTGAGACTATATAAATGCTTATACTGCATTTTACATAATGACTAACACCAACATACAAAAAAATCAAATCTTAAAAAGAGAAAGAAATATAAAGCCTTCACAGTAACTAAAGAAAATGTGACTTTTAGGAGAAGTAAATTACGTAGCAATGTTGTATTTGAAGAACATGAAGTACCACATTTTGGATATTATGGAATAGGAAGGAAAGAAGATATTAGCCAAATATTTCATAACCAGCCAAACTTATTCTGAAGCCTAATGGCATAAACTATTAACAGCATAAATGTATATGGAAAAATGTACTCTGATGGACTTATTAAACACGTAATACACTTTTAAAGAAATGTATTTTACTCACATGATCAAACAAAGATTAATTGCAAAGAAATAGTGTAAGCACTGATATATACTCAATAAACACATATGCAGGTGTAAAGTTTTAAATGTGTGCTTGGAGAAAGGAGAACACATACAGAAATATCTAACTGTCTTTAATATAATAACAGTGGGATTTGTGTTGCTGTTGATAATGTGCATGTAATGTGGGTAAATAAATGACATTTACTGATATCTCAACACCTCCAATTCTTATATTTTTGAGAATCAAGATTTTCATTGTAGACATTAAAAGGCAAAAGGGATTAAATTAAACAATAGCATGCTGGACTACTATAGTGAAATGCATGTTCATCACAATCTCTACTTTAAGAAACCATAAGGTTAAAACAGATCTGTCTCTTTAACAGGTAAAAGTTACATCAAAGAATATGGAGAAGGAAAGTAGAAAGTAAGAGAGTTAATAGATACACACGGTTTTCTAAGGGGTAAAATTTCTGAGTTGTAGTGCTGTGAAGTACACAGTTCAATAAAAAAGTATTTTGTTTTTTTCTTTATAATTTTAATATATCCTGATTTTAGTTTCCCCTCCTTCTATTCCCAGTTCTTCCCCACCTCTCCTCCCTTGTGGAACCACTCACCCCCTTTCTGTCTCTCATTAGAAAAGAACAGGCTTCTAAGACATAACAACAAAACATAACAAAATAAAATATAAGATAAAACAAAAGCCCTCACATTGAAGCTGGACAAGGCAACTCAAAAGAAGGAAAAGAGCCCCAAGAGGAGATGAAAGAATCAGAGACACACCCTTTCACATACTCAGGAATCCCATAAAAATACTAAACTGAAAATTCTAATATATATATATATATATATATATATATGCAGAGGACCCAGTTCAGAGCTCTGTCAGCCCTGTACTTGCTGTTTCAGTCTCTGTGAGGTCATATAAGCTTGCTGAGTTGCTTCAGAGGACCTTGTTTTGGTATCCTCCATCCACTCCACCTCTGCACTCTTTCTGCCTCCCCTTCTGCAGGGTTCCCTAAGCTCTGAGAGAAAAGATTTGATGGAGACATTCTATTTAGATCTGTATGTTTCAAGGTCTCACTCTCTGTGTAATGTCTGGTTGTGAGTCTCTGTGTTTGTCTCCATCTGCTGCAGGAGGAAGCCTCTATGATGCTGGCTGAGTAAATAATTTATCTATGGGTTTCTCTTTTAGTAGCTTGCTGAGTACCTTCCTGTACCAAAGATTAAAGTGTAGGGGTTAAGGTTCTATGTAAGCACCAGCTCCACCTCTCTGTGTTCAGTGAGTTGTGTGGGTATTGTCTTCAGCAATAGGGTCTTGCTGTCAGTTTGTGGGGAGCAACCTATTGTCTTGGCAATAGCCTGGGTTGATTGAGGATTTCAATGGGACCTCTTTGGCCAACAATTCAATTGGATGTAACACAGTTCCTGTACTAGAAACTTCATTTTGTGACAAGAGATGGCCAGTTGGGACTCTGTATCCCTCATTATTTAGACACTTTGCTAGGATAGCCTTCATATATTTCAGGAAGTTTCCACTGTACTATGTTTCCATACCACTCTTCAAACACCCCTCAATTCTAGCTGTCTCTCCTTGAATTCCCTCCCTCAACCCCATCTCCCATCTTCTTTCACCAAAACTATTTTAAATGCAAAGATATGATTAAAAGAAAAGTGAGTTGGAAATTACATCTGAGAAAGGGAGTATCATAAAAGCAGAAGGGAACACCAAGATGTTTTCTAGGGCTGATTACAAGGCACTTGTCTTGTCATAATAACTTATCATGTGAGATTTATTCATTTCATGGCTCTTTTTCATTTACAGCTAAATAGTTTTCAAACATTTTGAAAACAAGTAAGAATTCATCAACTACAGTATTGAGAATTATGAAGTTAGGGAGAAGACTCTCATATAATATTTTTGGTAAATTTGCTAAATCTGGTTTCCCAGATTTCCTATGTATATGATCCCTTTGAAATTAAATATATATTAAGGAACAAGTATATCTGACATCTAGAGTACTCCAATAAAATATTTATATTTTTGCTTCTGACTTTCATATAGCAAAAGAACATGCCTCCTCTTATATCTCTCTCTCTCTCACACACACACACATATATTATATAACTAATATATAACAAATATATAATACATATGTGTATATCTTGGGGAATTTGTTTCTGCTAAATTCTGATTGACATAGCCTCAAAAACTAGCATAGGTGACTTCATCTTCATTAGTATTGATTTCTAATAATTACTAATAATTCCTATCTAGTTCAGAACAATGCACAGTAATTATTTCTCAGTACATGATTGCTAACATGTTGCTTTTTGTCACTGACCTATAAGAGAAGAAATAAAGAATGATGGCACACAGCTCATCAAATCTGGTGTTTGGTAGAATCATTGGAGCTGATTACAGCATGATCAGAAAGATTATGGAAAGAACTGAATTCAATTTTGATCTAATGAAATCTACATATTGATGGTTTAATTGTTGATTATCTTAAGGAAATTCTAAGCCCTAACAGAGTGTAAACTGTGATGTTGTTGTTGTTGTTGTTGTTCTGTGAGGTGTCATCTGTATAGCACTTTAAGACTTTGAACATCTTCAATGCAAATGTTCAGACACAGCCCTGTCTCTCGTCTCTCTTGTCACGACAATAGGAGAATTAATTAAAGTGCTTTCTGTGGGCTCATTAACCCACCAATTAGCCATGAAACTTTGATTTGGGTATTTGCTACCCCATAATTAGTCAAACATAACAGGAGAGGAGTGGATAACAGAGAAATCCTGCTAAGGAGTGCTCTGCCAGTTAGATCAGTGTCAGTCAGTAGCAACAGAATGAAAAGAATAATGCTTATTAACTAATCCAGCTGTCTGCCTTCATTACTCACCCCCATCTCAACATGTGTAAGTCACCCAGTCACTGTGTGAATCCACTGTCCATCTAACAGCTAAGAAAATCTCTCTGGCTTCTTATTGGTATTTTTAGTATTATCACTTTTCATAATAATTGCTGCCTTCTAGAAGGTATTTAATATCCATGTTTCTACTGTCCAATACTGATGAGTTAAACCCATTACATATTTTAAAAACTTCTATGTTATAAAGTACCACCAGGCTTTTCCACAACATGCATAATTTATAACATAAGTTGCTACAGCAGCTCTTGTAATCATATATATCGCCATATAGGCCGCAGGTAAAGATACTGGTAATTTCCTGGGTTCTTCATCTATTTTGGATGTTAGGTGGGGCTGGTACACCAACCTAACCACAAAACCTTCAACCAACACTTACTTACCTTGCCTGCAAGATGTGCTTGGGCAATGGTGGCTCAGAGCTTTTGAGAGTGGCCAACTGAAGCATAAAGCTAATTAATCTTATCAATAAAAATCAGGAGTCAGGTATTGGGTTAAAAACCTGAAATATCAGAGAAGCAGGAGAGCAGCCACAGTTGCTTCCTTCCTCTTCTGTTCCTCTAGTCGGAAAAAAGCAGAGGTTCTGTCTCCACCCTGCCTTATCACTTCCTATTTCCTCTCTGTACAGACCTCCAGAGCTCTATTGTTAACTAGTGGCTAGCTCTACCCTCTGACTTCAAGCAAGCTTTACTTGTCAGAACACAAACAAAATATCACAAGACAGCCAACCAATGACTTAACTTAAAGGCCAAGCCATAGGAGGGAGCCCATGCCTGACACTACCTGGATGACCAGGAGCGAGAAGCAGGATCAGTCAGAGACCTAAGGTAGAGCCAAACAAAACTGACCAGAAAACAATGACAACAACAATGAAAAAGTCAATGAAATGATTCCTAAAAATATTATGCTATATTCTTAAATTAGAGCCTAGCCCAATCATCATCAGAGAGGCTTCTTCTGGAAGCTGAAGGGAACAGATACAGAGACCAACACTCAAATATTAGGCAGGGCTTGGGGAACCATATGGAAGAGGGAAAGAAGGATTGTAGGAGCCAGACGGGTCAAGGACACCAAGAGAACACGGCCCACAGAATGAACTAAGTAGGGCTTGCAGGGGTTTACAAAGACTGAATGGACCACTATGGAGCCTGCATGAGTTCGTGCTAGGTCTTCTGCATACATGCTGCAGTTGTTTAGCCTGTAAAGTTGGTGGGACTCCTAACTGTAGGAAAGGTCTCTTTTGCCTGCTCTAAGGCCCCTTTTAATGCTACTGAGTTGCCTCATCCAGCCTTGACATGAGGCTTTGTGCCTATTCTTGTTGCATCCTGTTAGGAGTGCTTGTTTGATATCCATGGGAGGCCTGCTCTTTTCTGAATGGAAACAGAGGAGTGGATCTGGGGGAGAGGGGAGGTTGGTGGAGGGAGCTAGGAGGAGTGGAGGGAGGGGAGTCCATGATCAGGATGTACTGTATAAGAGAAGAATAAATAAAAAGGGGAAAAAAGAAATAGTGATTTGCTAATGGCTATCATCAATCACATATTTAGGACATGATTGGGCCTGTTCTCATGTTTGGTTCACTTTTGATTTAACTTTATTTTCATTTTATTCACTCTTTTGCATTTTACAATATATGATTATCCTTCCTATTATATCATCTTAGTGTTTCTTAAGGCTCTACTATGTATTTCATTGATCTATATTTTTCTACCACCCCTTTCTCTTTCTTTTATCTACTTAGCCTATATGATATTCACTGGTTATTGTCATAAATGTACCTTCCCAGTGCTGACATACTGTTTCAACTCAATCTATCATTTTTCTGCACATTAGAATTTTAAAAAAAAAATGCTTATAATCACCAACTTAAGCATTGGACATAGCAACAGCAAAGGCTGAATGAAGCCTTATCTAGAACTTAAGACTTCAAATCGGATTCTGAAGAAACACATGTGGGAAGAGACATCTTGAATTTTCACCAAGTACACAGCCACTTTGTGATGTATCTTTCACTACTAAGAAAACATTCAGACAAGCACAGAATGAAAAGCCCTATCTCCCCTGAGACATTGGCCTCCTTTCTCTCCTTGAGATGAATGGACATCCCTGGAGACTAGGATCAGCCCACATCAGAGCTGATAACTTGAAGGAAGGAACATATCAATGCTGACTTTACTGTTCTTTTATTCTTTTTGGACTATTGGAGAGCACTAATTTTTTTTAAAATAATGAATTATACATTAATACAGTTTACAGTTTCAGCTAAATTCAATGAAACTCCCTATAGAATGTATGATTAAGGAAAACACAGTTTAAGACATTGTTATATTTGACAAGTTATTGAAGAAATTGCTAGGTTATGAGAATAAAACTTAAATCATAACCTTATATTATACTTTATAGATAAATAAATCTGAGAAAAATTCAATGTACTATTACTAATAAATTATAATATTTTATAAAAAGATAAAAACATCCAAATATAAATGTAAAAAACAAAAAATTTGGTACAGTTGAGTTGAGAAATTCTAGAAAATAATATAATATATGTATATCAAGAAAATATTTGTGTTAATATCACATAGCTTTGAAGTAGTTTTTCATTATTATTTTCCCCTTCCATTTCTTCCCTCCAAAATCTTTTAAATTCATGGCCACTTTTTCATTAATTATTGTCACAAACCCATACACACACACATACATATTTGAAATTGTTTTTATATTTGTAAAATAGGAAAGCTTTTTTTTTCAAAGGTAGAAAGGTAATTTTATTTGAAGAGAAATGATAGCACATATTAGAGAGGGATACACTATCAAGATTGATGGTTAGCCACATGAGTCAGTGCTCTCAAGGGTACCAGGGTACAGCCTGGAGCCTCTTTTTTATGGAGTCTAAAAAATGGAGAAACTGGTTACTAAGAAGCATACCTTGGGTGGTTCTCTATTTTGATTGATATATTAGATCATATATTAATTTTCCTACTGTGCTGGTCCCTTCCCATAATGTAGTTAATTTTAATTATATGCATGCTTAGTTACACATAGTTATACATAAGAATGTAAATTAAAGATTCTCTCTGAAAGTTTACTTGAGGAAAGTTTTCCATAGTGTTTGCATTCATCCCAAGTCAGTTCAGACCAGACTGGGCCTTTTTATTCTTTGTAATGGAATACATTGGGCATATATTTGAATAAAACCTGTCACAATTTGTTGTTAGTTGTAAATATATATATATATATATACATACATATATATATACATATATATAATATTTTTTAGAGAGAGGTATAGAATTAGCCCAATGCAAATGGGTAGGTCTCAAGGGGTTCTGATACTGCTAGGGGCATTGTATGAAGAGGGTATATGTGACTACTGCATGAAGATAGAGTTAGGCTGCCAGGTGCATTATCACAAGAAGGTGCAGGGTGTATAACCCAAACTAGGTATAGTCCTGGTATAAGTCATTCCCTATGCTTGCCTGCCTCAATGTGATAGCACTCTCCCACTGCCAAAATCTTCATCCTCTGTGCTAGTCTCCCTGGACTCGTCCTCATACACATGCAATCCCTAATTCCTACAGACTTTCAAAGTCATCGCCTTCTCTCCATTTTCACATTCATTTCCATGGTCTAGGCAACGCAATTTCTTACATTCAATATCCTCTTTGATGGTTGGTACTAGTTGCCAACCTGAAGATATTTAGAATCACCAAAAAGACGTGTCTCAAGGTATATTTGTGAAGGCATTTCCGAGGAAGGATAAAAATCAGCATAGATTAACAGGGGAAAGCAGTGTGCTGGCTACTTCATGTTCTTCCTGAGAGAGTATCCCTAGCACTGCTGCAGCCATTCTCTGTTGACATCAAATTCCAATTTCTTTGACATTCAAAGGTGGATTGAAGACTGAAGACGTGCATCTATCCAGGAGTTTTCCAGGTCTCCAGCACTGGGTTGGGATTGCTAAGCAATTGAACTGAGCAGTTACTGGGTTCTCAGCCTTTACAGTGTGAAGACAGATATTACTATGCTATCCAGCCCCAAC
>CABHPH010161340.1:0-22348 GCA_902168325.1 Peromyscus nudipes | reverse complement strand
GAGAAGGGCCAGGGAACTGTCTCAAAACTCACCCCTGCGGGCAGGGTTCACAGCGGCCTTGAGCAACCAGGGCATTGTGGGTACCAGCTGGGCATGGCTTTGGTGAGACAGTGCCTGATGGGCAAAAGTGCCCTGCATGGGAAGTAAATAGCACAAGTTAGAGCTCAGGACAGCCTGAGGCCCTGATCAGAGCAACCTTAGTCATAACTCAGGCCTTGAAGTTGCCAGACACCGGTATTGTTGCCTAAGGCCTTGACCTCTGCTGGGTGACAGGCAGAGGGGGTGAACTCACATTTGACTTTGGAGAGTTCTCATTCCAACCTTCCCAGGTTTTTCCATTACCCATAGAGAGTACCTGCAGGACATGGGCCACTGGTCCCATCCTCCAGCGAGTTGTTGGGGACAAGGGCTCCCTGGAGGCAGAAGAAGCCTTCACTGCAGGGCCCAGAAGGGTGGGCCAGGCCCGCAGAGGCACAGTAATGGCCAGGTAGACATGGAGAGCAAGCAACCTGCAGAAGAAGTTAGAAGTGATCCACTGATAACCAACAAAGATATCCAAAGACAGCAGATTCAGTAGAGTGGTGGACATTCTTCTGTGGCTTCTTCCAATCACAGAAGCCTCAGGGCGAAGGAGACTCATGACTCAATTTCTGCCAGGACAGGGAACTAGAATCTCTTCAGGAAGGGTCTTAAGAATGCTTGTTGAGAGCTCCAAGACCATCCTCCTTTCATTCCTGCTCCTCACAGCCAACCTGCCTCCCAACAGATGTTCACATCTGCCAGTACACTCTCAGGACAGACGCCCACCCCATCTCTGTGAGACCTCATCTATCTACCTAACAAGCTCTTGGGTGGCCAAGAACTTACTCACTTACCCTCCAAACTATTCAGTCAGCATTGTCCTTTCTCACTCTCTTCCTTCCTTCTTCTTTACTTCCATGACATTTTGTACTCTGACCAATAAGCATCAGGGGGTGCCCAGCTCCTCCTGTATCTCTGATGGCCTCCAAGACTCCCCACCCTCCCAAATCTCCTTGAAGGTTTCAGTCTCCAGCTCATAGCTGTGCCAAGTCAGGTACACACATGTTGGGAGCCATTCTGTGACTACAGCAGTGTGCAAGCCAGGCTCCCTGGATCTGTGCCACTTACATTGTAGACAAGAAGCAGGGTAACCGTCAGTAAAGGGGTAAATGAGGCTGCTGTGTGTTTACGGAGCCAGGACAAACTTCCTTGGGTAGTGACTTTGGTAATGAACCAAAGAAGGAAGGCATCTTGCCACATGACCCAGATCTCCAGTGCCAGCTGTAATCTTTGGTTTGGGGATCAGTGTGGTTTGATCAAACAAAGCCCACCCCACAACTGCCCTCTTGACTCAGGTTATGGTTTCCCTACCTCCGAGCCCAACTTAGTCCATGGTCCAAAGGTGCCAGGTGGGCAGGGCTGAGGAAGGGCTGAACCTCTAGGGCAGTAGTGTCCAGGGGGACAAGGACCAGCATTTTCTGGAACCAAGATGGTGGTTTAGCTATTGGGAAGGATATAAGAAGGCAGCCTAGTAGCTCCCCTGAGGTCCTGGTGGGAATGCTAGCCTATGGGATTGAGCTGCTGTTTCTGAGTACACTGAAGCACCCCTCCCCTAGGATCCACCTTCTGCCTCCTGCACCACTTAAACTTCTGGCCACCTCGGGGAGGTCGGAGCTTTCTTAATGATGGCCGCATTCTCTGCAAGGGACATTGTGATCAGGGCAGGGCTCTTCCTGGGAGGTTTAGCTCTGGGAGCCCAGAGGCTTCACAGTGTCTGGTACTGATGGAGGAGCTCACTAGGTAACTGTCCATTCTTTTACCTGCTGTAGGGTCTGGGTAGTATCCTGTGTAGGTTCATAGTCTGCATTTCCCAGGGACTCTGGCAGAGCAGGACAGTTTCTAGCTACATGGCTGCAATTTCTCCCTTGTCTTTCCTCCCCTTGCAATGGCCATGTGCCAAGAGGCCAGTGGGTGACTGAGCTGAGGAACTGGTTACTTCTCAGCTGGTTCCTAGCAGACCTCGCCTTCAGAGCTGGGGGATGAGCTATGCATGGAGAGAATGCCCCGGCGCTGCTACTGTCAGAAATTTGGTGTGACCCTTGCAGGGGAAGGGGAGGTAAGTGGACCTTTGGAGTGGCAGAAAGTTGCCCCAATTGGCCTATTTATCCAGCCTTGTATCTGCTTGTGTGACACTGGACATGGAGCTCTTTCTTTCTGGACCTCAGCCTCTTTGTCTGCCAAGAGCGGTTTAATGGGATAGAAGAGTTTGTCTTTCTTCACAGAGTACCCGGGAAACTGAGTGTCTCACTGTGTTTTCTAGACACACGTCACATGGATTTCGAAGGACATGACCCCAGGAGATTCTAACTACTGTAGTGGTCCCTTGACTACACATGAGAAACACCTGAAGGCCCACCACAGTGACTGGCACTCAGATTTAACACCCTGTCCTGTTCTGAGCATGTGATTCAGAGTTCCTGGTGACTGAAGGTACAGTCTGGCTGAGAACTTCTAACCAACAACTCCCAAGGTAAGCTTCCTTTGGCCAGCCATAGTTTACGACATAGAAGATCTTTGTAGCTCTGCCCAGAATTAGGGAGTTGGTGGCATGGCTACAAGCAAGGCCCCTGTTCATCCCTGAGCCAGAGTTTCATACCATCATGCAATAAGTATCTAAAAGCATCTCCTGGACAGCTAGACAGCTACACAAGAAAGAACAGAAGGTTCAGTCTCTCTGAGTCAACCCCACAGAAGGTAGGAGAATCCGAACACCCCGACTTCCTAATTTGATCTAGGAAGTCAGAATGTGTGGGATACCTTCAGTGCCAGCCTCTGGGTTGGGTCGTGTTGAGCCTCTGGTGCAGAAGAAGCCCTCCCAGCACTGCCCTCCAGCCTCTGTGGCATTGGCCCTGGGACAAAACCTGCCCCCATCGCAAGCCCGGCACTCTGCCAGGCTGTTCAGCCCTGGTTCATAGCCATAGGTGCCTGGGGGACAGGGTTGCCAATCCAGACCAGTGCCTTCAGAACAGTAGAAGCCTGTGGATGGAGCAGAGGTAAAGGGTAGGCCCAGAAAGTTGGGGGGTGTGGGGGGGAGAGGAAAGGATGCCCTGGTGGGGGAGGGGAGGCATGGACAGCAAGGGGGGGCTTGGTCTGTTACCAGTTTCTGCACAAGGCTGACAGCACCTCAAATGCAGGGAGCATGTGCTGTGAGGAGAGCACACAGCCAAGCCCGGGGGTACCTTGAGACTCAAAGAAGGCCTGATGGAAGTGAGTGGCCTAATGGATGAGTAGCCTATGGCCCCATCCTCTAGCCAAAGGACCCTTGGACCAATTAGTAGGGCTGCGGGATGCTCACTGACCTCTGGGACACAGCTGCGGCCTCATCCCTGGAACACAGTAGCGACCACTTGGACAGATGAGACATTCTGTTACAGCAGCATGGGAAGCGTAAGAGCCAGGAGGGCATGGAGTGATGTCTACCATTCCCCAAGGACAGAAGTGCCCAGGAAGGCAAGATCTTCCAGAAAGACTCTCCATGGGGATAGCAGGGGCAGTTCCCCCAGTGCAGGGGACACTGGACAAATATGAGAAAATAAAAAAGCTTTAGTTAGAGGCACCGCCTGAGCAACATGCAGCCTGAGGCAGAGGGTTGACTTTGAGTAGCGCTTGAGGACCCAGATCAGGTCAGTGACTGGGACCTTCCTTTCTTGTTCTCTTGTCCATCTCCCTGTCATAGTCTCTGACCTCAGACTGGCCTTACTGAGTCTTAAAGGAGGCAGCAAAGTGGCCTGGGACCACAGTCTGCTCCCTGAAACCCTGAGTGACCTTGTCTGCAAGGCTTTGGGTCCTGGCATGGCTTGGGCAATGGAAAGCCTTCCTCAGATACACTGCAGGGGTTTCTTCTTGCTCTCTGGCTGGCTTGTCCCCATGTGGAACAGACCTCTGCATATCTACAGATAACCCCTCTCTAGACCTGGGAGGAGATGAACAATGTGCCTACCCTAGGAAGCAGGGTGTTGGCCAGGTTGGCAGGAGGCCCCCAGGGCAGAGTTGTCCTGCAGAGCACTGCTGGCATCCTTCTGGGGCTCTGGTTCCTTCTGAAGACCAAGTTCCAGGTGGGCACGGGGCTGGGACTGGAGCCCCTGCAGGATCAGGGACTCAGAGAAGTAGCCATGTTGCCCCCCAGGCTCCTGTGCCCTGGGATCTTCCCTCCCCACAAACCAGGACAAGAATTCTTTCTCAGCAGCCAGAGGGGGGGACACTTACGTTGTGGAGTTTTTATTCACCATCCCTGAAGGAAAGTGGACAGTGAGAGGGCAGAAAAATGATATTCTGTGCTATGGACTTGGTACAGGGAACTAAAAGGCTACATGCCAGTTGCTGTCCAAACCAGAAGAGAAGAGATACCCAGACCTGGATAGTCCTGGGGGGGGCAGCTGACACATGAGGAGGCTGCTGAGGAATAGTGTCACAGGGATGTTAATCCTTAGACAGGTTTCCTAAGTTTACTTCTGGAAGGGTTTGAGGCTGGCAGGGGTAGGTTTGGTGAGGAGTGGAGCTTGTGGCAAAATTCTATGCTCAACCATTTAGCTCAAGCATGGCTACAAAGCAGAACTATTATGGCCTGTGTGAGGATCAGGAAACAGCATCTGAGGGGAGCTGGGGGCTGACAATAAAGGAACCTTCTCACCCTCCCAGAATAACTGTGGTGCCCTTGGGGTGGGAGGTACCCTCAAGACAGTAGTGCCCTGGTGGGCAGCGGAGGCCGCCAGCTCCATCCATGGGATCCTTTCTGGAAGCTCCTGCTTTGCACCAGTGCCCTGCTGCACAGACTCCTGGGAGAGGGGGTGTCCGGTCAGCATGGTCATCAAGCTCCTCGCTGGAGACCATGTTGGGATATAGCTCAGCCTAAGCTTTCCCTGCAGCAAGGCCATGGGATATGGTGTCTCTGACCCGAGGCCAGTGTGGCGTGGGCTTGGGGGATCCAGGCCTTCAAAGACCTTCCTGAATTAGTTAGCACAGAAGTCCCATGGAAGCTTTTCAGAGTCAGGTCCCAGTTTGAGAGGTGTCAGAGATGATCAGTGGCCAGGCCTGTGTTTCTCTCATGGATCTGTTTTATACAGAAGCCACCTGCCTCCCAAATCAGCACACTAGGTGCATGTGACCAAGAGTCTAAGGTTCTCAAGAAGAACGTGAAAGGGAATGGAGAGTCTTCTGCAAGTGGACAGCTAGACGCTGTCTTAATGAGAACTTCCCAGTCTGGGTGATGTCAGAGCCCCTGAGAATCTTTCCAGAACCAGGCAGCGACCTGACCCCTGGGATGAGGATGGGATGTCCTGCTGGCATCAGTCATTCCCAGTGTCTCTGGAAGCAGAGCATATAGACTCCTCTCTGCCCCACACACCCTAGCTGCTCTGACTCAGCAGTGAGAGCCAAATAGTTTATCTAAAAGACACGTTCTTACCACTTGTCCCCACTCAAGTCCACTGCTTCCCATGGCCTTCTGTGCCCACCCCCCACACACACACACAACCCTGCTTTGTACCCGTGGGAGCCGTGATCCCAGCCAGTGAGCAGAATTTCCCAGCGGGGCACAGCTGGCACTCGGTGATGCTTGTTAGACCTTTTTGAGGACCGTATGTGCCCACTGGGCAGCTGTGGTGCGTGGCCTTGGCTGTGCCCACAGGGCAATAATATCCTCGAGGACATGGGTACAAGCTGAAGTCCTGGACAGGTCCAGAGCTGGAGTCACAGTAATAGCCTGGAAGAAGTGAGGGCGGCTGGTGAAGCACGGCCCCTCCCTCTATCTGAGACTCTTGGCCCTGGCGGTGTCTTCTACTGCCAGAAGCCCCTGGACCCATACCCAGAGAGTTGCCCTGGGCTCTCCCTGGCTTTTCTTTTCCCACTTGTCATTTTCCCTCTCTCCTTACCTGCTGGACACCACCCACTGGGGGCCTGGAGACCTGCCTCCTTGCAGTAGAAGCCTGATGGACAAGTCCGGCATGTGGAGGATGCCGTCTGCTCTGGAAGGCTGGAGAAGGTGCCCGCAGGACAGGGTATAGGCTTGTGTGAGGCTGCAGCTGAGGGCACAGGGAAAATATGGGTCCAGGAGCAAAGACTCCTCACAGGACCTCAGAGCATGGAATGAACTGTGACCATAGAGCTGCAGGACCTGCCACTGCCCAATCTCTACCAGCCCAGCTCTCTGACCCCTCAGCAGCACATAGATATACCCAGGGCATTCCCCTATGGGCTACAGAACACTCACTAGTACTCACACTACTGAGATCTGACCAGGGAGGGTCCAAGTATAAGCTAGCCACTGTCATTGTTCTTAGCACTTCACACCAAACCACTCAAATCACACAGCACATGCTCATGTGTCCTTTAAACATACCTCTCCATGGCTTCTCCACCCTGGCCCAACCCCTGTTGAGAGCCTCTCTTCCTCTGGCTTCCTCCTCACATTCAGACAAACCCAATAATCAGGTTTATCAGCAGCCAAGGGATAGGGTCCTAGCTAGGGCCAAAATAGGGCCCAAGAGGACACTCACGGCAAAAGAATCCTGGGGGGCAAGGGCCCCCTGTCACCTCATCCTCTGGAGCTGAGGACTGAGAGCCTCCTGTGCAGAAGTAGCCAGCCTGGCAGGACCCAGTGGGTGTAGAGAGACCTGGGGACGAGAAGAAGCTGGTATTGATTGGGCATCCTAAAAATGAAATTGGGAGCAAGGTATAGCGGTGCATGCCTTAATCCTAGCACTCGGGTGGAGGATTGCATGTTTGAGGCTAACCATGGTTGCACAGTGGGATCACATCTCAAAAATCAAACAAAACAATAAAACAAAACAAAATGAAGTTGGCCCAGGGGAGCCTACTAGAGTCCTTTGGGATTCAATCAGAGGACTGAAGACCTCAAGGTATATCTAAAATTCCCAACTGAGACTGACCATCACCCCACACTCTAAGATAAAACTACAGTCTTTGATGAATCTGAATGGATCCGGTGCAAAGTCCATGAAGAGCTGGTATCATGGTTTGGATATGAAATGTCCCCCACAGGTTCATCTGCTTGAATACTTGGTCCCTAGCTGGTGGCACTCTTGGGAGGTTCTGGAAACTTTACCTTTAGGAGGTAAAGTCTAGCTGGGGGAAGTAGTTGGAAGAAGGACAGCCTCAAAGGCTACAGCCCAGACCTATGGCTTCAGTCTCCCTTTATTTCCTGTTTGCTGATGTAGTGGAATCAGCTGTCTGCTTCCACTACAATAGCTGTGATCTGGTCCTGATGACAGTAACTTCAGTGAACCCAAATAAATCTCCCCTTGAGCCACTTTAGAAATCACAAATCACACACCTGTTTATTTCACTTACATCTATGCTTCATATTAGCATACACATACAACCAGCACTATAACTGTTAGGACACAAAATGGTGTGGTCCCAATTTCCCAGCTTTCAGTGTTATTTTCTGTTATTTTCTGACTGATTCTTGTCTTTGTAATTTCATATGAACTTCACAAAATCTGAGTAGCTAACTGAGAAATAGTAAAAAGTTCCGTATGAAAATTAGCTCAAGCCGTGTGGTGGTGGCGCATGCCTTTAATCCCAGCACTCAGGAGGCAGAGCCAGGTGGATCTCTGTGAGTTTGAGGCCAGCCTGGACTACAGAGTGAGTTCCAGGAAAGGCGCAAAGCTACACAGAGAAACCCTGTCTCAAAAAACAAAAAAAAAACAAAAAACAAAAAAAAAGAAAAAGAAAAGAAAAGAAAGAAAATTAGCTCAATCTTAGAAGGTTTTGTTTTTGTTTTATTTTGGTTGACTTCAGGGATGGCGGTCGAGTCTCACTATGTAGCCCAGACTGGTCTATAGCTTAAAATCTTCTTGAGTGCTGGCATTAAGATAGCTGGTCATATCCTATCCAGCCTATGTTTTTATATTCTTGAGAGATAAAACCCAATAATACGAATTTTCATCAGTGGTCAACACTGCCTCCATATATCGGAGGATCCATCCATTGAAGTGCTTTTTTTCTTCACTTATTGTTACTCATTACCAGGTTCCATATTCAAAATCTGCCCAGCCACCACCCTGTATCTTCATGCTACCCATTTATAAGAATGAGTCATTTGGCAAATCTGAATTATCATCTCAAACACACATTAAGAATTCAATAACAAAAGACATGGAAGAAATTCAGAGAATCCCAAGAACATACTTTAAAAACCTGTACTCCACCAAAGTGGATAATCCAAAAGAAATGGACAATTTTCTCAGTACATATCATTTACCAAAGTTAAATCAAGATCAGATAAACAATTTAAATAGACCTGTAACCCCTAGTGAAATAGCAGTTTCATTAAAAGTCTCCCAACCAAAACCAGGGCCAGATGGTTTTAGCACAGAATTCTGCCAGACTTTCAAAGAAGAGTTAATGCCAATACTCTTGAAATTATTCCATAAAATAGAAACAGAAGTAATATTGCCCAATTCATTTTATGAGGCCACAGCTACCCAAACCACATAAAGACTTAGCAAAGAAAGAGAATTACAGACCAATTTCCCTCATGAACATTGGTACAAAAATACTCAACACAATACGTGCAAACCAAATCCAGTAATATATCAAAAGTATCATCCACCATGATCAAGTAGGTTTCATCCCAGAAATGCAGGGGTAGTTCAATAAAGGAAAATCAGTAAATGTAATCCACCATATAAATAAATTAAAAGGGAAAAAACAAATGATCTCATTAGATGCAGAAAAGCCTCTTGACAAAAATCCAACACCCCTTCATGATAAAAGTCCTGGAGAGATTGGAGATATAAGGGACATTCCTAAACATAACACAGACAATTTACAACAAGACTATAGCCACCATCAAATTAAATGGTGATAAACTCAAGGCAGTTCCACTAAAATCAGGAACAAGACAAAGCTGTCCACTTCATGTCTATTCAATGTAGTACTTGGAGTTTTAGCTAAAGCAATAAGACAGTTGAAGGAGATAAAGGGGATACAAATTGGAAAGGAAGAAGTCAAAGTTATTTGCAGATGATATGATAGTATATATAAGTGACCCAAAAAAATTCCACGAGGGAACTCCTACAGCTGGTAAACACTTTTAGCAAAGTAGCTGGGTAGAAGATCAGCTTACAAAAAAATCAGTAGCCTCTGCGGTGGTTTGAAAGAAAATGGCCTCCAAAAAGAATGGCACTACTAAGTGGCTTTGTTGTTGGAGTAGATATGGTTTGCTGGAGGAAGTATGTCACTGTAGAGGTGGTATTTGAGGTCTAATATATGCTCAAGATACTGTCCAGTGTCTCAGACCACTTCCTGTTACCTGCCTAGCAAGATATAGGACTCTCAGCTCCAGCTCCATGTCTGCCTGCATGCCACCATGTCACACCGTGATGATAATGGACTAACTTCTGAAAATGTAAGCCACCCCACTTCAATGTTTTTCCTTTATAAGAGTTGCTATGGTCATGATGTCACTTCACGGCAAGAGAAACCCTAAGACACCCTCCTATATACAAATGACAAATGGACTGAGAAAGATATTAGAGAAATAACACCTTTCACAATACCATGTAATCATATAAAAATATGTTGGAATAACTCTAACCAAGCAAGTAAAAGACTTGTATGATTAAAAACTTCAAGTCTTTGAAGAAAGAAACTGAATATTTCCCATGCTCATGGATCAGTAGGATTAACATAGTAAAAATGGCTATCCTACCAAAAGCCATCTACAGATTCAATGAAATCCCCATCAAAATTCCAACACAATTTTTTTTACAGACATTGAAAGGACAATTCTCAACTTTATATGGAAAAACAAAAACTCAGGAAAGCTAAAATAATCTTGAACAATAAAAGAACTGCTGGAGGTCTTACCATTCCTGATTCCAAGTTGTACTACAGAGCTATAGTAATAAAAACATTGTGGTACTGGCATAAAAACAGACATGTTGATCAATAGAATTGAATTGATGACCTAGAGATATATCCACATACTTATGGACACCTGGTTCTGATAAAGAAGCCAGAAATACATAATGGGAAAAATACAGCATCTTTGGCAAATGTTAATGATCAGACTGGATGTCTGCCTGTAGAAGAATGAAAATAGATTCATATTTATCACCCTGCACAAAACTCAACTCCAAATTGATCAAAGATCTCAACATAAGACCAGATACAGTGAATCTGATAGAAGAGAAAGTAGGAAATATCCTGAACTCATTGGCACAGGAGGGGACTTGTTGAACAGAACACCATTATCACAGGCACTAAGATCAACAATTAATAAACGGGACTTCATGAAACTGAAAAGCTTCTGTAAGGCAAAGGGCACCATCAATTGGACAAAGTAGCAGACTACAGACAAGGAAAAGATGTTTATCAACCCCACATCTGACAGAAGACTAATATCCAAAATATATAAAGAACTCAAGAAAGTAGATATCAAAAAAAACCACAAATAATCAAATTTAAAAACAGGGTACAGATCTAAAGAGATTTCTCAAGTGAGGATTCTCAAATGGCTGAGTGAACAGGAAGCAGATCTGAGCTACAAAATGCCAAGGCCTTCCTCTAATGACCCACTTCCTCAAAAGACTCCATCTCCTAAAGGTTCCACAACCCTCCCAAACAGCACAACCCAGCTGCAAACCAAGAATTCAAACACATAAGCCTTATGGGAGACATTTCACATTCAAATAATTACTCCCAGAGAGTCTCAGTCTTGGGAATCCTCTCAGTCATGTAAGTGTGATCCTGTGAGTCACCGAGCTCACACTATATTTCATTGATTTTTTAAAATTTTATGTTATGAGTTTTCCTTGCAGCCAAGTTCAGTCTGATCACTTTGCTACTACTCTTTGTGTGTGTGTGTGTGTGTGTGTGTGTGTGTGTGCCTGCTCTGGAGAATGCTAGAAAGTTCCCCCAATATGCTCCTGTGTGAACTCCATGGTATACATCAACATGAGAGCCTTACCAAAGGGCCACCTACAATTACTGTATTGGAAGGGTTCTGTCCATCGTGGATTCTAAGTCGTTTCTTCTCAGGTATTCAGTCACCATAATGAGAAAAGTGACTCCAGCCCTGCCCTAAGTCTCCTGTGTTCCAGACTCCCTTCTTCTCATGGCAGAGCCTGTGACATGGCTACTTGGTGTGGAATATCCCTTTACACTGTGTGAAGATATGTCACTGTGATCAGTTTAATAAAAAGCTAAAGAGTTGATATCTCAGCAGGATTTTCAGGGCAAAAAGAATGCTGGGAAGAAGAAGGGCAGAGAAAGCCAGACAGATGCAGAACAAGTCAGACACACAAAACGGGATAGAGGTAAAAGCCACGTGGTAGAATGTAGATTAATAAAAATACGGGTTAATTTAAGTTATAAGAGCTAGTTAGGAACAAGCCTAAGATATAGGTTGAGCTTTCATAATAAATAAGAAGTCTCTGTGTGGTTATTTGAGAGCTGGCAGGCAGGACAGAAAAATCCACCTACAACTATTCTTCTCAGGCACACAGGGTGTGGGGTTCATGTCTAGTTAGTCACAGGGCTGAAACTGGAGATTAAGTTCAGTAGACTAAGAATGTAGTCTTGCCTCACTATGCCCTTCTGTCCCTCAAATGAGCTGAGACTCTCCCGGGTTAGGACGAGGTAACACACAACTGAGTCCTGCTGACAGGAAGTCTTCATCTAGCCATCCCATGAGTTCAGAGCTGGGAAAGGGGATTGTGGCACTTCCCTCACAGACAGTCTGGGCCGAGCATGATTGGTTCTTACCTGAGGTGGCACAGAAGGAGCCTGGTGGGCAAGGTGTGGGCTCTGGGCTGCCCTCAGGGCAGTAGGAGCCAGCTGGACACTTCCCCCCTGTGGCAGCAGCTGGGCACAGGCAGTTCGTGCTGGTGTAGTTGTCCAAGTCAAAGGGGCGAGCAGTCCATGCTGCTGACACGCAGTACCAGCCTAGGTGGCATTGGCAGGGTGGAGTGAGCGCTGTTCTGAGGGGGCCAAGGTCAACCTCAGCAAGTTGCAGGCCCCACCATCCCAATTGCTAATCCAGGTACTGGTTCTGGTGACCCCAAGCCTGGGGCAGAGGCGGGAAGTACGAAGATGAAGAGGGGTTTATCAGGGCCCACATGGGAAACACACCTGCATCACAGGCCCCTGATGGCTTTGTCAGATTCTCTTGACCACAGTAATGGCCTGGCGGGCAGGGCAAGCAGCCGTCCAAGCTGTGGGTTAGTGAGTCAGGGTTGTAGTAGCCCCGGGGACAGGGGAACTGAGTGGCGTGCTTGGTACCTGAGAAGCAGAATTTAGGAATAGGGAGTGTCTCCGGTCTCCTGAGGGCACCCTTCCCACAAGGCACTGGGGCAGAAAGCGCAGTGCTGTGAGCTGAGCCTAGAACCCCTTTGCTGCCTCTCGCTGGCGGTCTGTTCCAGGGATCTGTGTCCTGTGCACCTACCTCGAGGGCAGTAGAAACCAGCAGGACATGGGTATCCACTGTAGCTGGTGATGTTCTCGGGGCAGTAATAGCCAGCCGGGCAGGGGAAGCAGGAAGCCTGGCCAGGCAGTGAGCTGTAGGAGCCTGCCCGACAGGGCTGTGGAAGGCTGGTCCCACGGGGGCAGAAGTGCCCTTGGGGACAGGGCCCCCCATACCCTGAGATGCCTGTTGGAGAAGGAGTATGTATGAGAGGTACAAGCCTTGATCACAACAGAACCTGAGGTGACTGTGTGGCACCAGGACCCAGTGTAGACTCGGGTTCAGGTTAGAGGGCCTGAGGGTGGTTTTGAGGATAATAATACTAATAACCTGTATCTCTACACCTCCTCACAGATCAAATAGCACATGTTTTCTGACACATTGTGTGTGAGAACCTCAGAGCATCTCTCCACGGCAGAGGCATGGGATAGTGGTGGCCTTCCTTAGGATAGAAGATGCCAGTGGGGCGCTAGCATCCCCTGAGCCCATCCCTGGCTCAGAGCCACTCTTTGCCACTCTGAGTTTTCTCTGAGGTCACTTTTGGAGCTTCTCTTCACTTCTGGATACAGTCTAGAAGGACACCACCCTCACTTCACATTCGGTTGTGCTGAACTGGGAGGCTGGTTCTGTTTTGGCTATCATCCTGGGTCTGCAGCCTTACTGGGGACCAGCACTGCCCTCCTCCAGCTCCCTACCCATGACTTTCAGAACTGTATTTTCTATCTAGAGCTGGAATTGCATCTTGAATGTTTTCTGACAATGGGCAAGTCAGATAGAAGGGCTCTGGCCCAGGTCCAGCTGCTCTCCCAAAGCTTAGGCTCAGCTCTGTGTGCTCTGCCATGTTCTGAGGCTCCCCCTGCCACCTTCCCAAAGGAGACACTTCAAAATCCGCTGCTTACCACCAAGGCTCAGGAAACACCACAGAGAAGGAGAGAGAGAGACAGTAAGAACTGGAGGTTGGGAAAGGGTCCTGTGGGATGCTGCCTTCTGGACGCAGTGTGGCTAATGCTACCCAGGACTGCATTAACTCACAGCAGCTCTGGTTACTTGCACAAGATCAAGTCATCCAAATTTCCAGCACAAACACAGTAGATGACCCGAGGCCCCACCTCTTGCTGGGGAGTTATTGGCAGAGCATAGCTGCTGAAGCAGGAAGAATCAGTCTTTGTTGAGGATGTGGCCAGTGGTAGGTTTCTCATGCTAAAGTGAATGGCCTCACACCCACGTATGCATATATGGGCAAACTAACTAGACTTAGTGATCAAAAAAAGGCAGAAAGTTGGGAGGGCCTGTGTTAGAGAGATATGGGTAAATGAAGGAGGTTCGAGGAGGAAATGTGGGGCGAATATAAATATATTTTATTGTATGCAAGTGTAAATACTCAAAAATAAAGGGAAAAAAAGGAACCTTCTTCCAGAGTGGATTAACCTCTACTATGGGGAACCAGATAACTGGACATAGCCCTAGAGACCTGTACTTGGCAGGGACTTGTAGATGGTATGTGTCTGAATTTATGCCTTGGGTCCCACCTGCTCTCAAGGTACCCTCTGTGACCCCAATGTGGGTGGAGATGAATGTCCAGCTCAGCCTCTTATGTGCACCACAGCTCATCACCATGGTACTCACTGACCCGAAGACCCCATTCCTCTCTGCCTATCTTGCAGTAAGTCTATAACTGAGCTGGTGGATCTGGGTGGGAAGGGAAGAAGGGGGCCTCAGAGGATGCTAGTGTGATGGGTGCAGAAAACATGAGCTATGTTGCTGATGCTGGATCTGGGTGGGAAGGGAAGAAGGGGGCCTTAGAGGATGCTAGTGTGATGAGTGCAGAGGAACAAGAGCCAAGCTGCTGTTGCCGGGGGCTAGGAAAGGTTATCCCCACTCATATCCCTTCTTTCCTCAAATTATCCAACATGTAGTCACCCCAATCTTGAGCCTCCCCCAGGGTTCTCCCACCATGAGGTGTCTTCTGGGTCAGAGCCACTTTAGACCCAAGGGGCTTCATACCTGTTGGGGTTGAGGAGGAGACTCCCGCTAAACAGAAGTAACCAGGGGCACAGGGTCCTGAGGGAGCAGAGAGGCCAGAGGCAGAACAGAAATGGCCAGGGGGGCATGGCAGACACTCAGAGGACATGGAGAGAAACATCCTAGGAGACAGAAAGAAACATAGGGGCAGAGAGGCATTAGGTATGGGAAAGTGGGCAACGGGGCCTGGTAGCCCTAAGGGTGAGTAGGTGCCATCCTGACAGGATAGGATGTCTGATTGGCCCCACTTCATTAGATCCCCTGGGATTCTGCCCCCTCCTCCAGTGGTGGACAAAGGTAATACCAGGAAGATGTCCAGGGAAGAAGGTTCATTGATTTCTCTGTCTCTGTCTCTCCCTCTCTATCTGTCTCTCTCTGTGTCTCTGTCTTTCTCTCTGTGCCTCTGTGTCTCTGTCTCTCTCTGTCTCTCTCTCTCTGTGTCTCTCTCTGTGTCTCTCTCTGTCTCTCTCTCTCTCTTTCTCTCAGATATGTAGTTGTCTTTTTTCTCATAGTTCTCAATTTAAACTCAGATGATCGGTGGCCTCAGAATTCACTAGCATCTACAGTCAGAATGTCTATCAGCTATAAGCTACTAACTGCCCTTCTGCTTTGGGATGTCTACTCTTGGGGGCTAGAGTTTCCTAGAGATGTAGATATGGGGGGTCTGCTTTCAAATAAAGCACTGGCAAAGCATACGAATCCTTTATGACTTTCTCTCTTGGGCATGGTGTATCTCAAGCCCCTAAGAACCCATGGGATCCCTGCTGGTCCAGCCAGTTCAGTATCCACAGCCTACCCAGGACATTTTTGGTCTCCTAGGCCAAGAGGAGCTGAGCTATCTGTGGCCAATACTCTTGGTTGCTGGAAACAGATAGATTATCTGTGGGAAGCAGGGCTTAGAGGAAACCTGGGCCCACCCCAGGCCCAGGCAGTGGTACTCACCGATCTGAGAAGGTGCCTACAGGGCAAGGGAGGGGCATCCCCAGGCCCACTGGACAAAAGTGACCTACAGGGCAGGGAGCCCCTGCTGTCACATGGACACCTTTATCAGGATGATCGGGATAAGCAGTCCCAGATCCTGCACGGAGAGAGAGGGACTGGTGAGAACAGAAGCAGTCTCCCCTAACACCCCCTCTGCCCCCTGTACCTCCCACAGCTCTGCATCTGTGTGTGTCGGAAGGGAATCGAGTGCAGAGGTTAGAGTGACTGAACTCTTCAAGGCAAGGGTGGACCTCACATCAGGGAATCCTAGCCCACAGGAATAGGGGGGAGGACCTCAGATGTGTGGCCTTCTTAGTAAGTTACTGACTCTGCCTGCTTGCCATAAAATTGGTAGAAGATAAGAATATTCCAGAATCTGCCTTTCTTGGGAAGGGTATTTTAGGTGCTTTTGGCTATCTCAGGGCAGAGGGCAACTGGGAGGCCATATCTAGGTATAAAAGGCAGCATTGACCGAATTTGGCTTCTGGGTATGTTTGAAATCTGCTCTCATTTAATGATGCTCTGTATCATCAGCTCATGCCCTGAAGGTTCACTCAGACTCTTTTGGACAGAGGGGAATCCACATAATTATTCTAACTCTTTTATAATAAATAAATTTATTTGTTTGTTTGTTTATTTTACATCCCAGCCAGTTTCCTCTCCCTCCTCTCCTCCCAGTCCCTCCCCTCTACTTCTCCTCTGTTCCCACCCTCTAATCTACTCCTCCTCCATTTCTGTTTAGAAAAGGACAGGTCTCCCATGAGTATCAACAAAACACAGCGTATCAAGTTGCAGTAAGACTAAGCACCTCCCCATGTATTAAGGCTGGGCAAGGCGACCCAGGATGAGGAGCAGGATCCCAAAAGCCAGTAAAAGAGTAGGAGACAGCCCCTATTCCCACTGTTAGGAGTCCCACAAGAGGACTAGGCCACAAAACTGTCACACATATGCAGAGTGCCTAGGTCAGTCCCATGTAGGCTCCCTGGTTGTCAGTTCAGTCTCTTTGAGCCCAGGTTAGTTGATTCTGTGATTTTTCTTGTGGTGTCCTTGACCCCTCTGGCTCCTACAATCCTTTCTCCCCTTTCTTCTTCAGGATTCCCTGAGCTCTGGTCTAGTGTTTGACTGTGGGTCTGCATACGTTTCCATCAGTGGCTGGATGAAAACTCTCTGATGACAATTGGGCCACACCATTCTGATCACAGGAGACGAGCAGTTCAGGCTATGTATCTGCTATTGCAAGGAGTCTTAGCTGGGGTCATCCTTGTAGATTCCAGGGAGATTCCCCTGCACCAGTTTTCCTCTGACCCTGAAATGCACCCCCCATTTCCAGTAGTCTCTTTCAGTGCCTCCCCTCCACAACCCCCCAACCTGATCACTCATATTGCCATCCCCACCCACCCTTGGTCCACTCACAAAATCTCTTCTATTTCCCCTTCCCAGGGAGATTCAGGCACCCCGCCCCCATGAACCTTCCTTAAAAAAAAAATCTCCAAGGTGAAAGGAGCTTTTGCATTTATAGGAAAAGATGGAGTCATATGATCCCACTTTTCTGACTGTCCCCAATGAAAGAAGAGTGTGTGTGTGTGTGTGTGTGTGTGTGTGTGTGTGTGTGTGTGTGTTGCAAATCAGTTTGTACAAGGTAGGTACACTCCAGCATGGTAGGCTGAAATGCAGAGAGAATACAGTGAACCACCTCCTCCTGCAACCTACAGCAAGTAGTCCTGCTTCATGAGCTCCACTGGAACAGGAATGGATGGACTGAGGTCAAGGGGGTGGGGGAGATGGCAATCTTCTTCCTAGGTTATCCTTGGACCCTGATCCAGTACCACTTTCTAAGACAGAAACACTAGATGGCAGGGACCACAGAATATCATCTTTCCCACAGTACAGTCCTCAGAGCTCCTATATGAACTTGTGGAGGCTCTGTTGACCCAGTTCAGTTTCAGATGGTACTGAGGTCATGCAGTCAGCTGAATCTTCTGGGACCTTTCCAGAGCAAAAGGCCGGGACATCTCAAAAGTATCACAGAGACCTAGCTGGACTCCTCAGCTGTAGATGTGCTCACACTGAAGTCTTGGTAAGTACTGACTTGAGCCTACAGGGGCATGAGTGTTCTGGCTGGAAGGGCCTTAATGAAGAGGACTGCCTGGATGTGGCCCTTGAAGGGGTCCTCCAAGGGATGTTGGGGCGAGTATCTCTCCTGACTGGTGATATCTTAAAGATGGAAGAAGCTGCAGACTGGGAATTTGAGGTCTGGAATCTTATTTTCCTCCCTGCTCAGGCTGGATGGTATCAAGCTCCAGGTCTATCCCCAAGGAGCTCACACATCTTATCTGTGTGTGGCCATGGGAGGCAGAAGTGTGGGCAGCAGGACAATGGAGGTTCCACTGAGCCTGTGGCCAACTACAGTGTCCAGGACCTCTACCCTGGAGGCCCTTGGGGACCCTTGGGATATTCATCAGCATCTGGTTCAAGTGTGGTACTGGAACAGATTAGGGTCCCCTGCTTCAGCCTTGCTGGTGTCCCCATCCTCTTTTCAGGAAGTGAAAGGCCTGGAGGCTGGGACATGCAAATGGATTGAGAAGTGACTGTAATACCCCATCCACACCCCAAACATCCCCCAGACTCCCTCCCCACCGTTTCTCAGCAGTCCAAGTCTGGCCAAGCCGATCTGGTCATAATGGATCTGGTTCTATCTAACATGCCTGTCCCTTACGGCCTGAGGTCCCCAAGGCTGCTAGATCATTTTCCAAGTGCCCTCACCCGCACATGGGCCCCTGGGGGTGGCTTGGCCCACTACAGAACAGAACATCCCAGGTGGACAGGACAGGTACCAGCTCTGTTCCCAATACCTCTTCTCCACACTCCAGGTTTCAGCAGAGCAGAAGGGGCCTGGGCAACAGAGGTCACCAAAACGGACTCCCTCCTGGAAGAAAACAAAAGTTCATGGCTTTTAAAATCAGAGAGTAGAGGGTTTATCCTCACCAGATCCCTCCTGACTTCCCTACATCCTTCTCAAAGTAAAAGAAGTGTTGCCTGCCCTGCCCATCCATCCTGGCTACCCCACTCATCTTTACCCAAGTGTACCTCTGGAAGCCATCCATGGATCTTAACTTTCAGAAAAATGTCCCTTTATAGTACAAAATTTTCACTGTGCAATTGTTAAATAGCCTAAGTAATTCCCTCTCTACCTATTTGCTACAGTATTGGCACATTGTTTTAATTGTGATGCGTAATATCTCTCTGCCTATCATTCATTTATTCTCTCTCATTAATTAAGCTGCCCATCTATCTCCTATCTTTATTTTGTCAATAAATTGGTCAATATATCACCTATATCTTTTTTAGTAGTTAATCTATCACCTGCCAATATTTTAAAATTAGTCTATTATTTATCATCTATCTATCTACCTATCTATCTATCTACCTACCTACCTACCTACCTACCTATCTATCATCACCTGTTTGCCAGGGAAGAAAATCAATGTGGAGCCTCTTTGCTGCTGGACAACTAAGGCTCAACCAGTGACGTGTATACCAAGCATCCAGCATATGCTCAGCTATACTTTCAAAGTGACTCGTCTGCACATAGCCACCCATCCATGGACAAATGCTGACCTTGTGAAACTGCTGAACTGCAACTTTCTGGAATGAAATTTTGTAACAGCTTTGAAAACAGGTCCCTTTACCATCATCTACTCCCCTCCGCTCCCTGCCCCGACTATCAGGTGACTGAGACTGTGACCACCCCTTTCTTACCATTCCTATTGTACCAGTCATAATTCTTAATGAACAAGTGATGCAGTTAACACACACACACACACACACACACACACACACACACCCTTGTAGTTTAAGCTGTGAAAGCAGCCAACAGTTTGTAAAACCTCAGACACAAAGCCACAGCAGCTTGAAATTGGCATCTGCAGGACAGGTCTATTAGCAGGATATGATCCTAATAACCCCAAACAAATATGATTCTGCCTTGCTTGCCACTTGAGTTCTGGTTCGCTTTGTTGTTGCTGTGATAAATCCATGAGCAAAAGCAACATGGGAAGGGAAGGGTTTAGTATGTCTTCCCGGTCATACTCTGTCATGAAGGGACGCCGGGGCAGGGACTTAAGCAGGAAACTGGAGGCAGGGACTGAAGCAGAGACTGTGCAGAGACCCTGCTTCCTGACTTGCTCTCCATAGTTTTCTTCACTTGTTTCATGCTACCACCACGGTCACCTGTCCAGGGAGGCATGGTCCACAGTGGGCTGGGCCCTCCCAAATCAACAACCAATCAAGAAAACGCCCTCACAGGGCTCACAGGCCAATCTGACGGAGGTAGTTCTTCAGTTGAGGGTCCCTCTTCCAAGTTGACTCTCGTTTGTGCCAAGCTCACCAAAGCTAACTAATACAGCTTGGTTGACTTTGATCTCCATAGACAACATCTACCATTTACTTATATCAAGTAATCAATGCATCTATCAATCATCTATAGCCACTTGTCAGTTAACAAATCTATAGATCTACATATTTATCAGATAATCTGTACCACCTATCAAGCATCTGTTCATCAATATACCACCTATCATATACCAATAGCAGCCCCCCACTTATCCAACAGTGCATTTATCTGTTATTACTAATAGTTTCCTACTCGGCTGCTACTGATTCATCTAGGTGTTTTCCTCTTCCTGTGATGTTCTGTTATTGTTTCAGCTTTGCTGTTATAATTTGTGGTACTTTGAATGTGTTGACATAATGCTTTTCCTCCTTTCAGTGTATTCCTCACATTGGGATTAATAGATCCAGGGCAGGAATTGCCTACAGACTTCCTTTCATATGGCTGGGAAATGAGCAAAGGGCCTAAGGAATGCCAGGAGACACTCTGCACTACCTCTGACTCGTAATGTGAAGGAGCATCTTGCCTTGCCTGGGCTCTTCCTGCCCACTGGCTATGAAAGTTAATTACAGTCAGGAAGTCATAAAGTGGGGGCCATGTCTGCATGTCTAAATAGAAGTCTCTTAAGATACCAAAGGCAATCTGTCACATTCTACGTGGAACTTGTGTTTTGCATTCCTCTCCAGTAAGCACATAGTTCTATAATAAAGTATTTTTCTTTTTAAAAAATCATGTGTATCTTTGTCTGTTTTGTGAGTATATGCCCCGAGTGTTGGGGTGCCTGTGGAGGTCAGAAGAGGGTATCCAGTCCTCAGGAGCTGGGGTCACAGGTGGGTGGGAATGAATAGAAATAAACGCAGGTCCTCTGGAATAGCAGAAAGCCTTCTCAGCTACTGAGCCATCTCTCCAACCCCATAAAATATCTCTTCAATGCTCTTTAAGCTGCCGCAATTCAGACAAAACACTCCCTTTATGCCTTTAAGAGCTTTGATTGCATACGCTCTTAGCTTACTATGACATGATTCTCGTTGTGGTGCTCTGCTGTTCTCCAGTTAACAGCTCTGGTCTTTGTAGACCCACTCTAAGTATTATTCAGATTGTGTTCTGAGTGTCCTGCCCGGCCACAGGTTGTTAGTGCCTGGATGATGAGACCTGGTCTGGTGGGGCCTGGAGTCCTTGTGGAGGACCCTATATGAGTCAGAAGAGGGATTTTATCTATTTATTATTATTATTATTATTATTATTATTATTATTAATTATTTTCTTTTTTGGTGGCTGGGACCATGGATAGGTTCCATGATAGGCTCTACTTTCCCAGTCCTGAACATCTCCTCCTTCCGGTGTGTGTGTATGTGTGTGTGTGTGTGTGTGTGTGTGTGTGTGTGTGTGTGTCTGTGTGTGTCTGTGTGTGTCTGTGTGTGTCTGTATGTGTCTGTGTGGTGTGTGAGAGAGAGTCCTGAGACAACAGGCAGAGGAATGGGTAGGTCCTGGTACTGGTGTCCTGCTGGGTTTGCATCCCTGCTCTGTCATCTGTAGATTTGCTCATTCTGTGATCTAGAGTTCTCTTGGGCTTCTACACATTGGAGTCTAAGGATGGCAAAGCATCGGCTACGTAGGAGAGGTGAGGGTGGGGGCTTGGTGAGCAACTGGGGAAGATACTGTCTGCAATAAGCACACTCCAGAGTCTGTGGGCAGCCATGATTCCAGTTACCCTGCATGGAACCCTTGGCCACACTGGCTGAAGGGCACAGCCCACAACTTGTTCTACATTTCCCTGGTGTCATTGACTACATGAGCTTAGGTCACTTTCTTGAATTATCCCACTCAGGAGACTTTACATGTCTGACCAGGAGGGGTCCATCCAGGGCCAGCTTCTTCTCCACATGGATTTGTGATCATTGTCACCAGAATTATGCATGGCATATGAGTCCTCTGGTCTGGAAAGGAGCCAATAGGCTCTTGCTTATTGCTAATTTATGGGTGCACGGAGGACAGATGCCCTCAGCAGATGTAGTCTCTTGCCTTCTCTCCCTTCCTTTCCTTTCACTGGAATGCCATATTTATCCACTGCTGGTGTATGTCCCCCTCACAAAAGACAGAAAGCGCCATGCTGGCCCAGGGATGAGAGCCCATACCTGCCTCCTCTCACTTCTCTTTTGCCCTCAAGAAAGAGGGTAGGTCCCACACAGCTAGCTCATGCACCAGTATCTCCCTGGAACTGAGCCTGGGAAGTCCGTAGACGGGAGTGTTGCCAGGCTGCTTCTGAAACTAGCATCTGCCTTGGAGTCACTTACAGAGAAACTGCCAGCATCACAGTGCTGAGACCTGATGGTACCCCCCTCAGGACAGTGGTAGCCTGCAGAGGATGGGACATGGGTCACCCACCACCTGCTTAGCACCTGAAGCTGAAAGGCAAGTTCCTTCACAGGAGAGAATGCACTGAG
>CABHPH010161339.1:0-39168 GCA_902168325.1 Peromyscus nudipes | reverse complement strand
ATACCAAACTTCTCAACTGAGAAGCTAAAAGCCAGAAGGGTCTGGACAGATGTTTTTCAAACGTCAAGAGACCATGGCAGCCAGCCCAGACTACTATACCCAGCAAAACTTTCAATCACTATAGACAGAGAAAACAAGATATTTTATGACAAATTCAAATTTAAACAATATCTATCCATAAATCCATCTCTAAAAAAAGGTACTAGAAGGAAAAGTCCAACCCCAAGGACTTAACTATATCCACATAAACACAGACACTAGATAATCTCACACCACCAAAATCAAAAGAAGAGAAACAGACAGAGAGAGAGAGAGAGAGAGAGAGAGAGAGAGAGAGAGAGAGAGAGAGAGAGAGAATCACCACCACCATAATAACAGGAACAAATATTCAGTGGTCATTAATATCTCTCAATATCAATCGACTCTATTCACCAATAAAAAGACACAGGCTAACAGAATGGATATGAAAACAGGATCAATCCTTCTGCTGCTGTATAAGAAACACACCTCAACATCAAAGATAGATATTATTACCTCAGAGTAAAGGGTTGGAAAAAGACTTTCCAATCAAATGGACCTAACAAGCAAGTAGTGTAGCTATCCTAATATCTAACAAAATAGACTTTAAAATTAATCAAAAGAAATGAAGAAGGACATTTCATACTCATCAAAGGAAAGATCTACCAAGGTGAGATCTCAATTCTGAACATCTATGCCCCAAATTCAAGGGCACCCACATTTGTAAAAGAAACATTATTAAATCTTAAATCACACATCAAACCCCATACATTAATAGTGGGAGACTTCAACACCCCACTCTCACCAATGGGCAGGTCATCCAGACAGAAACTAAACAGAGAAAAATAAAGTAACTAACAGACATTATGACTCAAATGGACATAACAGACATGTAGAGAACATTTCACCCAAACACAAAAGAATATACCCTCTTCTCAGCACCCCATGGAACCTTCTCCAAAACTGACCACATACTCACAAAGCAAGTCTCAATAGATATAAGAATATTAAAATAACCCCTGTATCCTATCAGACCACCATTATTAAAATTGTATTTCAACAATAACAGAAGCAACAGAAAGTCTACAGCTGAACAATTCTCTACTGAATGACCACTGGGTCAAGAAAGAAAGAAAGAAAGAAATTACAGTCTTCCTAGAATTGAATGAAAATGAATGTGCAACATACTCAAACTTATGAGATACAATGAAAGTGGTGCTAAGAGGAAAGTTCATAGCGCTAAGTGTCTGCATAAAGAAATTAGAGAATTCTCATAACAACGACTTAACAGCACACCTGACAGATCTAGAGCAAAAAGAAGCAGACACACCCAAGAGTAGTAGATGGCAAGAAATAATCAAATTCAGGGCTAAAATCAATAAAATAGAAACAAAGGGAAAAATACATAGAATCAATAAAACAAAGAGTTGGGTGTTTTGGTTTTTTTTGTTGTTGTTGTTGAGAAACTCAATAAGATGGACAAACCTTATCAAAACTAAGTAAAAGGCAGAGAGAGAATATCCAAATTAACAAAATCAGAAATGAAAAGGGAGACATAACAGACACGAGGAAATCCAAAGAATCATTAGGTCATACTTCAAAAACCTGTACTTCACAAAACTGGAAAATGTAAAAGAAACGGACAATTTTCTCAATAGATACCACTTATCAAAGTTAAATCTGATCAAGATCAGATTTTTAAAGTCCGGCAGTACTAAGCGATAGGAAGAATGTGACATAATCCTAACATACATTGTTCATGTGAGAGGGAACTGCATCTACCACTTTGGGAGGAAGTTGAGCCGTTTCCTATAAAATGTAACATACAAGTGACCAGTGATCTACACTGAGGCATTAACCACCACCATCTCCTTAAATGTCCCCCATTATAAAATTAAAGCTCATTCCTAACAGATACCCCACAGCAGCTTCATTCCAAAGATAGCATCACTACTCCAATAGAAAAAAAAATACAGAAAAACTTAATTTTAACACAGCACTAAATGAACCACTGATGTGCTCACATGGGTAACTTTTACATTAATTTATAACACACTCTTTAAGTGAAACAACCAGAAACAAAAGTGTACACATCCATCTGTGAACTTTTTGATGTTCTAAGCTAAGAGATAACAGTAGAATAGGGGAAGTTAGCAAAATGGGAGCCTAATGGAATAGACAATCTATTTTATATCATAATGTCATATTGTTGTGAGTGTACATGAAACTGATTGAGAGGTGCTCTGACATCAGTACACTTCATCACATTGAAAATCACAGCTTTTTTTTTTTACTTTGTTTTGCTTTTAATGAAAATAAATTTTTATAGTATTTTTATTTTATAATTAACTTAATTTCACATATCAGCCATGGATTCCCCTGTCCTCCCTCTTCCCACCCCCCAGTCTTTCCCCCAATCCATCCCCCACTCCCACCTCCTCCAAGGCAAGGTCTCTCCTGGGGAGTCAGCCCAGCCTGGTAGACTGGAAAAAGCACAGGGACAAATAGCCAAACTAGTGAAAAACCGCAGCTTTTTAGAAAAAATGCAAGCATTTTGTCAATGGTTTTAATGGGTTGAGATTATCTTAATTGTTTTCCTCTCCAAGAAAATATTCATGTACAACTTTTCTTTTGAACTTTAAGTCCCATTGACAAGGAAAGGGAAACCAGGGTTTTGGATGCAATGGATTCATTTTCTTCTCTGTCGTGCTTATCTCTGGAGTGGGAATCAGGATGCTAGGCATTTGCCAAATCCTGCCCTGAACCAATGTTTCTGAATCCTTTGTTTTGTAAACTCAGTGAGGGAATATCATGCACAAAGAAGGGCGAGTTTTAAAAAGGAGTTTGAATATAAAAAGGAATCTGAAAGAATGGAGATTTGGGGATTTACTATAGAAAGTAAGCAAGTGGAACTTCATTCTAAGGGAGAGCCCTGAAATGTGTTTGCTAGGACGATTAGTACTCCCATGTGGCAGGAAGGGTATCTTGACCGATAGCCTAGGGGCTTTTTTCAAGAGTGACATAATTTTACTGAGATTTGTCATATTTCTATATGTTACAGATGAGTCAATAGGTGGGGTACACTCTGGGCATGTCTCCCTGTTCCAACCAGAGGGATGATCGTGCACTCCTAATAAGGGGAGCTGAAGCCCTTCTTTGTCCATCTTTGACTTGATTGTTAGCTACTGACCTTGGCTGACCGCCTAGCCACTAGCCTTGTCCAACACTGCTTGTTGCTGACATTGCATGTATTGCTGGTCTTTGACCTTGGTTGGGTCTGGTAGCTGTTAATTAAATCTTGATGAGCAAATAAATACTATACCATGGGAACTCATGACAATCACAAAAATGTAGCTGCAGTTTTTTTAGTTGCCTCATATTTAGCAACTTGTCTTTGGGATGAACTGAGGAGGTCTCCTTCCTGGAGTAAGTGAAGGGGTTTTAGAAGTTGTTGTTGTCCACAGTGAACATTATATAAAAGGACAACAGTGTCTTGCATGTGTCTCAGGGGGACTTCACTGAACTCACCCACTTGTTGGCATTATATTTGTCTTCCGGGAACCCTGTCCTTCCTATTTTCTGGTTAGTTTGGCTGTCTCATAGCCAACTACAAACCCTGGTGTTTCTCAACCCTAGTGTTCCTGACCTCACCATTTTAACCTTGACTTTCCTTTTAACCCCAGCATTTATTTTCACCACAACATTATACTTCGTTGTTTGATCATATCACATCATTGTTGACAGAAAGAGAAAACAATATACCATTGATGAAATAGATTTGACAGTCCAGTTATACATTTAGAGTAGAAAAAGAAACATGACTACTATTGTACCTGAAAAGGGCTAGGGATACTAGAGAAGACAAGGAAGTACATGCATGAGTGTTTGGTGACTTTGAGAAATGTTCAGAGATGTGACTGTGCTTGTCCTTAGAGAATCTCACGTCCTTAGACATCTATTGCTGTTGATGACATCTACAGGGAAGGTGTTGTAGAGCATGATATGAGCAAAGTAGTAGCCATCTTCATTCAATATCTTTATTGATTTCATCATCTTCATCAGCTGTGTCAGCTTCTGAGGGTCCATCATAGCAGGGCTTGATTGTTGACATTCCTTCACAGAAGAATGGGTTGAGAGGGTCACTGGAGCCTCACCTGAGATGCTCAGTGCTCCTCCCAGATGCTTGTATGAAAATTTGCCTTAACTCCACATGGTCTTGAGGTCTGGAAGGTTCTAGAGTATATGGGCTGGAATAGGTTAATTGAAGAGGGCCTTCATCTGTGCAGCTCAGGGAAATTATCAGTGCTGGAGGAAGTTGTGTCTGCTTTTGATTCACCCATGTTCCTGCAAGAAGCCCCTCTCCCACCTCTGTAAACAAGTCCCATCAAGTCACTGGTTCCCCAGGATAAAATCTAACAGCATTGTCCTTTAGTTTGTTATTGACACCCTACATGGAGGGGGGAGATGCTGTTGATGTCTCCCCAGTGAACAAGTTCTTGAAACAGCAGGGATGTCCTAAGGCAATGGTTCTTTCCTGTTATATCAGGGGATGTTCAAGAAAGGCAAGTGAATGATACTAGTGGCTGTTCCTTCGGACTGTGACATTCATGAAGAACATAAAACCACACCCATGAGCATGGATGTGGGCTTCTCACTGAAGAGTTGCCTAAATTAAGACATAACCCAGTGTAGATATAATAAGGTCATCAAGGGAGAGTCACAATTAAGTGTCTTAGCAACTATCATATATTCTAGTTTGGTGGCTCCCAACTTACACGGGAAAGGGTTGCTAAGAAGTCTTCTTGTTTTCCTTTCGTTTCTTTCTTTTTTAAAATTTTTTTATTAGTGAGATTATAAATTGGCTCCCGGGTGCCTTGGATGAGATAATCTGATCAGGTAAAACCAAGGGCCACAAAATGGTTCTGCTGAGAATCCTAGAAAATTGCCAGGGAGAAAGGCCATAAGCAGCTGTTAACCATGCTAGAATTCTCACTTCTCAGTTCACAAGAGGCTTCTACCAGGCTGCTGGTGAGTGGCTCCTTAGTGTTTCAGTGTCTCTGAAATCACCGAGGAATTTCTGTCATGCACAAGGGGCACAGAGGCTGATATCTGGTGTGTATTATGTATGCAAGAGTTGTGCTCTTTTATCCATCACACTACTGGTCATCCCAACTACCTGTTGGGAGCATAGCAGGTCCTTATGACTGAAGATCTCCAGAGAAACCAGTAATGTTAAGCATACACGACTGTCTTTCAAATGGGAAAAGTGAAAATCCTGTTCTTCCATCCAGAAAGCTGAGAATTGGAAGTGATTGACTGCTTGGTAGTCTGTGCTATCTGTTGGGCCAGGCCATATCAAGCTCCTACAACGAAGACCAGAGGTGGCTAGTAATTTAATGACCCTGAGAACCAGATGCTCTCCCAAGCTCCCACAATCAGGACCAGAGGTGGCTAATAGTCCAAATGGTCTCTATTCTATCTGTATGACCGAGAGTAGGCCAGACCCTTTTGGCCCTTAAGCTTGTATAGGTAGCCTATCTCTAGAACCCATCTTTTTGGGAGAAATGACATGTACCCTGAGTTGTGTTTCAATGTAATTATGCTTTTTTTTGTACACTAGGGATTGTATTATACCAGGAAACATTTTTTCAAATTATACCAGGTTTAAATACATTGAGAATAAGCCGTGTGTTGTTAGACTCCCTGAAAAAGTCTGATTCAGGTTGACAAAGTCAATCTACACCCGGTTTTCATTCTTATCTCTTGCGGGGTTTGCTTCCTGTATGACACCAGTAGGGACCCCCTCAGTCACCATCCACCCCATTTTCCCGTCTATCACTGAGCTTCTTCACAAGCATATGGGTGCCAGGAGAACAAAAGAACTTGGCCATCTGCAGCCAAGCTCTGGGTTGCCTTTTAGATTGATTGGTGAGTTTCTGCTAAGTGCATCTATGAACTGGAGCCAGCGCAGAAACTCATTTCATTATCTGTGCACTTTACAGTCAGAGCTTCACCCATCACCTTTGTTTACAACCTGTTTACATTTCATTCACCTTTCTAGAGGAAGATAAACCAAAGACCACATCAGAAATTGAAACATATTGAGTTTTCTCCCATTTTTTCATGCTTACTTTGCATTTTGACTTAACTGCCACAAATATATATTATATGCCTAGTAATGACTCATATTGTCTCCTGATGTATTGATTGCACAGCTGGCAGATAGATTCATTGAACAAATCTGCACCCCCAGTCAATTTCATCAATGTATAACTTACTTCTGGTAAAATCCATTCTTTACTATGTAGACATCTATGAGTTTTGACAAATATACAATCTAGACAGAAAATTTCCATCTCTACAAATATTCTCTTATGTTCCTTTATGTCCATTTTCTATTACCTCTGAGACATAAAACTGTTATATGTCCCTATACAGTTGGCTTTTCCAGAAAGCTATCACAGAACATGCAACTTTTTGAGTTGCTGATTTCCCTGAACTTGCATTTTGCTTGGCTTAATAAATATATCAGCAAACTGTTTGTATTATTATATAATATTTTCTTAGGGAGGTTGTAACTACATTATTTGCAAGTCATAAGCAGAAGGACATTTTCTGGGTTTTTTTTTTGAGGTTATAGATAAAGCTTCTTTGATGCATATTCATAAAAAAGGGAAATGTATTCATTTGTCTGTTACAAACATCCAGGAGTCGAATTGGTGAGTTGGCTTTATCTTTGTAAGGAGTTATAAGGTAGAAATTCAGTTCTTCTTTCTTGCCAACACAATCTAGTTTCCAAGAACCCCAAATCCTTGAGTAGAGTAGTGGGTGTGGCTGACTCTGTGTTTTTATTGTTGTCTGTGGCATTTTTCTGCTGTTTTAACAGATATGCAACTGCCGTGGTTGGATGTGGTTTGATCCCCCAGGGTTGATGTGCTAGAAGCTTGGTTCACAATGTGGCAGTATAGAGGTGGTGGAAATCCCAAGTGTGGGAACCACTGCAAAGCACAAGGTCTTGGGTCCATAGCCTCACAGGAGACTCAGCTCATGTACAGTGAACTATTTCCCAAGAGAGCAAGTTGGTGTAAAAATAACAAAGCTGGAGGCTCCTTGCTCTGTGGCTTCCTGTTTCATTGTTTACATTCTCCTGTTTTCACACAATACTGTCATGATATCCTCTGCCACATTGTGGCCCAGCAAGGGAGGGGGCTCCACAAAAGGGTGGACTCATTCGGATTATTATCTTGACCATTTGGCCTTCAAAACTATGAGCTAAATAAAACCTTACTTTCTTTATTAAATGCCCAGACTCAAGTGTATTGTTATGACAACGGAAATTGGGACTGATAGAGTAGTAAGAAATGGCTCTTAAATATATCTGTGGGTAGTAATTCATTGGAACTGGCTCACTGCCAATTGCTTGTATCTCTCTACTCACACTCCCTTCAATTAGACCATGATGTCAGAAACCATCATGCAATAGTGGAAACAACCAAAAACGACTATATATTGTTTGTTTAGGTATTCATAAGATCTGCTATTTAGCATTCGATAGCAAACTCCAGTTTCTGCCCTTGACAAACAGATGTTCTAGAAACCCATGGTGACTGCAGTAAAGGGGAAATGTGAATGTCTTCCAGAACATGCACAAAGTACTTCACCTTTCCACAATGCAGTAGATGAACAACACAGGAGGGAAAAGTGTGATGAACAGTCAGACATGGATGCTCAGAGGATTCTCAGCATCAAGTAGCAACCTGAATCAAGAAGCTGGAGAATGCAATCAACCAAATGAACATTTTCAGTGGGAGGAGTAGAAGCCAAAAGGACTCACTTAGACAGCAATTGGACACACTGGCTAACAGAAAGATCCAGACTCATACATGTAGAGAGGTGGTAAGAAGAGGGACAAGTGCTGTACCTGCAGGGGAAAGTGGGTCAGCTATAAATAATAGTAAGTTTGAACTTTGGCTTAGTCAATGCTTGCTATGTAAGCATGAGGGCCTAAGTTTCAGCTTCAAGAACCCACCTTAAAAAAAGAACTGTGTGTGCTGGTGCATACACATGATGCCAGTGATCCTGCTGCTGAGAGATGGAGACAGGTAGCCCTGGGGATCCCTGGTCAGCCAACATAGCCTACTTGGTGAGCTCCAGGCAAAAGAGAGATCCTGACACAAAGTCTAAGTGACCAAAGACTGGGGAAAGAAAGAAGAAATTGTCCTTTGGTCTCCATATATACATGCACACGTGTGTATGTACCCACATGTTTGTACACACAAGAGAGCACGGACTCTATTCTTAATACTCCTGAGGACTATGCAGGGGTCAAAAGCTTAGAGTTAAATGGTCATACATTTCAAAAACAAATTCTAGCAATAATGAGAAAGTATTGGTTACAGCAACAATTCAGAAAGGAACTCCCATGAGAACAGTGCTGAAGGGTCAGTAGTGTGTTGCTCAGAAGGCTTTGGAATATCTTCTGCAAACATTAAGCTTCAGGAGGATGGATACTGAGAGTTTGTCACTGTAGTTCAGCATACTGAGTGGCTTTGATAACAGACGGGAGACTTCATTGTTACCATCCCAACCTGGCTATGCAAGATAAAACAGTCCATTAAGAATATTCAACATCACCAAATAACTGTAGGCTATTTGACACTTTTCGGAAAGTATATTTTACAACTCAGCACAACTGGGAGAGAAATAAATAAGCACACAAAAGTTTCCTTTCTGGTGGTAACTTTTAAGAACTGTATACACTGCTCTCTTATGGGTTTAGTGAATGTGCAGGAGTCCCCTGGTATCTTAGTTCTGGTAGAATTTCAAGGTATTCAAATACTAAAATCCTAGAGGACTTGTTCTCTCCAGGGAAAGGCAGTCTGGTATGAACTTGCATAAGGTGACCTGCCTACATAACTCATCATCTCACATTATCTATTACAAGTAAAGTCAGTATCATTTAGCTGTTTGGATTGTCAATAATTATAACAGCAAAACTTTTTCAAATATTTATTCAAATATGGGAAAAACATAACTTTCCATTTCTATTTCTGTCTTCACAAAACTTAGAATGAATGAATGAATGAACGAACTCTTGATTATTAATTATTAAACAAAAGAGACGAGAGAACTGCCCTATGAGAGCAGACCTATCAGACCAGTTGGTCCATAGGGGAACTAAGAGCAATGCTACTTTGCACCAAATGCGTGTTTATGCATGTGTGTGCCAGAACATGCTTGTGTACATGTGTACAGTTTAAAGTTGGAATGAACATGCTACACTGTATTGTGCCCCCTTCCTTTTTTGAAACAATGCCTCACTTTTTTGCTCAGGCTAGCCTGGAACTCAAAGTGAGCCCCCTGCCTTTTCCTCTCAAGTGCTTAGATTGCAGATGTGAGCCAAGAAGTCCAGCCCAAACAGTGTATTTTTTAAAAGGAAAATATTTATAGAAGAAGAAAATGAGCTAATTATCATTCTCTGGCTTATTATGAATTAGGAATTAAAGATAAAAGACTCAGTACTCCAAGGGGAAAATATTTATTAGAATTAAATTGTTTTCTCCTCAATAATTGAGAAAATACAAATGTTTTGTTTTTCTCACTGGATAAAGCATGAGTTTGGAATACTTAAAAAGTAGAACTAGCCACTTCTGGCTGTCAATGAACCAAAACAAAGAAAAGGGTTCACAGCTCCCTTGAATCAAACATGTCAAATGGATAAAGTTGGTTGGTTTCATTTTAAGCTAACATTTTAAGCACCGTGGTACTAGTTTTGGTTTTTTTTCTGGGGTAGGATTTGAGTCACCATCATCTCCCTCTTATACAAGAATCTACTCAAAAAAATTCTCAAGTGGATGTTTCTGAGTGGTCATCATCACTGTTGAAAGGGCCCTTTGCTGTGCTCTCTACTATATAAGAGATATAGAGTGGGTGGTACATAGGAAACTCTTTATGCTTTTCACAGCTAGGTTTAACCACAACAGGAATTAAGGATTAAGAGTCTCTTCCAGCAGTAGACACGAAATGCTTCCTCACGTTTCCATGTGAGAATTAGGCTGCAATAAACACAGAACAGACTTCATCCAAGACACTCTTAGTTCTTGGGGAATAGTCTTGGTGCCCCATATGCTTTAGTTTACCCAACAGCAGCAACACCACTGAGATGCTCCTGTAAGCAGTGACAGAAAGGTGACTTTCTGTGGACACAATTACAAATTCGCTTTACTGACAGAGTGATCAGATTTACACTTTCTCTTCTCCCAACATATGTGCTTGCATTAATATTGCAGAATTGGGAAGAGGAAGGAAACTCAAGAAAGGCAACGTAGCCCCAAATAGAAATCAGGCATCAAGCCTGGAGGTGTGATGGTTAACACTGATGTCAATTTGACAGGATCTAGAGTCACCTAGGCAACAAGGCCTCTGTGATGTCTGCGAGGGGTTATCTAGATTATGTTTGTTGAGGCAGAAAGACCCACTTTAATGGCTGGACTGGATGGAAAAAAAGAACATGAACTAATGTGCATTCATCTCTCTCTGCTTCCTGACTGTGGACTCAATGTGACTAGCTGCCTTAAGCCTCTGTTGCCATGCCTACTCTGCTATGATGGGCTATAACCTTGAATTGTGTGCCACACTAAACTCTTCTTTTAAATTACTGTTGCCAGGTATTTGTCCAAGCAGCATGAGCTGCTGTGCAGAACTTCAGTACAGTCCACCTGGAAGAGTTAACAAACTGACATTAAATGGGGCAGTTTCCTATTTCATACTGTGCACCTGAAGAAAGACAGCATTATTTCATGATTGTTCTATGCTTTCGGCATAGACTGAGGTCATCCACCCCTGTCCTGGTCTCCATGGGATCCCACACCTAGAATTTCGTGCTGTGTTTGGGTTCATTGTTCCTTTCAAGATGAGGCTTGGGGCTCTCTTTAGTCAGGGGTCATCTCATGATTTCAGAGTACATGATTTCATTTTTGTGACTTCCTTCCTTCTTTCTCCTGCTAGAACACCTTTCTTTTCTGTAGTTCACTTTGTTATATTTCTGTCTATTTAGTTAGACCTTGGGCTACTGTTAGCAAGGGTCCCTCATGTGTCCTCCCCCCTTTCCCTCCTCCTCTTCTTCCTCTTTCCATCCTCCCTCCTCTCTTGCTCTCCCCTCATGTGGCCATCCATACATTTACACAGGAAATGATATTATTTGATTCAAGATTCCTCATGGTGTTTCACATACACTTAATTAAATTCACCTGTAATCTGTCATGCCCAATTCCCTCTAATTTTATGTAGAATGAAGCTGAGTTGAGATGGTCAATAAGTTCATTTGACTATGTTTTATACATTTTTCAAACAAAATTGGTTTAAGGTATTTCTCTCCTTCCTCATCTTTTCTCCTGGATCTACTTTCGTACACACTAACATTAAAAATTAGGATTTGTGTATGAAAGAAACAGCGCAATGTTTGCCTTCACATCACTTAATCTAATACTTTCAGATCCATTCATTTTTCTTACAAATTTTACAATTTTGTTTTTATTTGTAGTTTGATAAATGTCATATTTATATATATTCCACATCTGCACTAGCCCTCCTTCAGTTTATGGACATTCCAATTCCTCACTATTGTGGGCAATTTAACAATAAGCACAGATGTGAAAGTATTTCTGTGGCATTTTGAGGTTTAAATGAGGTAAAATATGCCAACTAATGTTACTGCCAGTATACAATGTTATTAGTTACTAGCAAGTTGGTAGTTGTCAGTAATTGAAAGATGAACACTTTGAGTCTTAGAAATTCTACAAGGTAAATGATGTGTTTTTTCCCCTTGTGTGCTTAACTCAATTTATATTGCAGTAAGTTGGCTAATGATATAAGGAGAAAAAAAAACCTTCTTGCTGCTACAGGGTCAAGTTAAAACTTGAATGTGATCCCTGGAGTTTACAGTGTTATGTGGTTTGTATCTTAAATTTCCACCATTGACCAACATATTCAAGGTTAAATCCCTGGTGAGGCTCTGTTAGGAGGTGGAGTATACTGAGCAATCACTCAGTCTGTGAGAGACTTTCTGGATTTGTTTAATGGAGGGAGGAAGAGCCACCATAAACATGGGCAGTATCGTTCCTTGGGCTGGGTTCCTACCCTGAATAAAAAGCAGAAGTGAATAGAAAACCAGAATTAACCTCTCTGCTTCCTGACTGTGGATGTGATGGGACCACCTGCATCATGTTCCGGCTGTCATGCTTTCCCCTCCATGATGGACTGTGCCACCAAAATAAACCCTTCCTTCCTTATCCTTAAGCGGCTTTGGCCAGGAAGTTTTCACAGCAATGAGGAAATAACTAAAAATTTCATATATCTTTTCAGAGCTCACAGGCCCTAGGCTTCACTGATTTCAGCACCCAGATTTTTTCTAGTCTACTTGTATAGAGCCCACTGAATGCAGGTATGCATGACACAAAGGTGATGTCATGAAGACCTAAAATTAAGCCATTTCAATATAATTGTTGGCTAAATGCATATCACATACATTTCCATGGTGGAGTAGAGGAGCAAGGATCTGAACTGTTCATGAAACAAAAGTGTTTGTGAGGGTTCTGAATGGAAGCTACAGATGAGATTATCCAGCCTGCTGCTATTTATACCTAGGAACAATTGTGTTCACAATTCAGTCTCTCTGAACGATTGCTGAATTACATAAATGAGACAGCTGCTCTGCACTGGCCCATCAGACAGTGGATACAGAGAAGGCAGACGGGGTTAGAACAATTAGGACAATTAAAGAGAGCTCAAAGATGTGTGTTTAAAAGGAAAAGGAAGCAATGTGCATTTTTCCGAAAGTAGTGGGAACCTCTGATTAGTATCCATTTCTACTATATAATTTCTAGAAAATACCCTATAATCTAAGTCAACAGAGAATTCAGAACTTGGAGTCGTCATAGACAGAAACATTCAAGACAATAAGAAAGAAATGGCAAGGGCTAGAGAGATGTGTCAGCAGTTAAGAATGCATACTGCTCTTCCAGAGAACCTGAGTTTGGTTCCCAGCACCCAAGTTGGGTGACTCAAAGCCATCTCTAACTCCAGCTATGATCCTCCTCTGGATTATGTGAGCATTGGGTTTACATGTGCACATACCCATACAGGAACAGACACACACACAAATAAAATAGTCGGGTATAGAGGCATATGTCTTTAATCCATGGATTTAGGAGGCAGGCAGATCTCTGTGAGTTCAAGGCCATCCAGGGCTACAGACTAAGACCCTATCCCAAAACTAACCAAATAAATAAATGAAGAAATAAAGAGAAATGAGAGGAAATATAATTAATGAAGGAGCTAGAAATGCATTGGGTCATTGCTGCTGAGGTGATGGATTCTTGTCTCTTTAACATTCTCTCCCAAACCACACTGAACACCCAATTCCTTCCTCATCATGACCCTCAGTGTGCTTCTTAGCTTCATCCCTTTCTGCCTTTCCAGGCTCCATGCATTTGTGATAATAGCTATCCAGCCATTTTCTAGGTCTAGGAAGAACATTTAGATGTTCACATTTAGCTGATATCTGTGACACGAATTTCTAAATGGTCTTTTAATAAAATACCCAGAGCCAGATATTGGGGTAAATGCTGAAAGATCAGAGAGACAAAGGAATAAGCCACAACCGCCACTTACCTCTAGGACTCTTCAGCCTGAAAAGGCTTTAGCTGAAAGAGCTTTAGCCAAAAAAGCTTTAGTTCCTGTCTCCTCACGCCTTATATACCTTTCTCTGCCCAACCATATCACTTCTTTCTTAGTGCTGGGATTAAAGCCGTGTTATTCCCAAGTACTGGGATTAAAGTTGTGTGCCACCACTGCCTGGCTCTGTTTCTCTCCTAGACTGAGTCAATCTCATGTAGTCCAGGGTAGCTCTGAATTCACAGAGAACCAGATGGATCTCTGCCTCCCAAGAGCTAGGCCACTGCCTGGCCTCTGTGTTTAATCTAGTGGCTTGTTCTGTTCTCTGATCTTCAGGCAAATTTTATTAGGGTACATAATATATCACCACAGATGTCAAGACAAACCAGGATGTGAATGCAAAGACCAAGCCTATACCTAGTCCTGGGAATAAAGAAAAGATTCTTTCCAGAGTATGGAAGGTCTAGTTTAGATGAATCATCTGCCAATAAGCCAAGGAAAAGATAGTGGGATATCACCATAAAAGCAGGAGCCTTTAGAAGCAAAGGTTCCTAGAGCTATAGCCTACTGTGGAGACTTGGTGGCAAGAGACACAGGTGGGACAAGGGTTCAACTCCTGTTTGTTTATTTCTTTGTCTGTGTGCTAAAGGATTTTTTTATTGATGGTTATGTAAGTGTGTCTGTATCTGTGCATGCCATCTGTGTACAGATTCCAGCAGAAGCTAGTACTGTGTGATGTCATTCTGTATGCTGTGAATATGCGTTGATCTTATTGGCTGAAAAATAAAACGCTGATTGGCCGGTATCCAGGCAGGAAGTACAGGCAGGATAAGCAGATGAGGAGAATTCTGGGAAGAGGAAGGCTGAATCAGGAGTTGCCAGCCAAACACAGAGGAAGCAAGATGATAAGGCAGAACTGAGAAAAGGTACCAAGCCATGTGGCTAAACATAAATAAGAATTATGGGTTAATTTAAATGTAAGAGCTAGTCAGTAATAAGCCTGAGCTAATGACCAAGCAGTTATAATTAAGATAAGCCTCTGTGTGTTTACTTGGGGAATGTGAACAGGAGAGATTTGTCCCGACCACAGGACAAGCAGGACAACGGAAAACTTCTGACTACATTTGGACTACCAACATGGGGCTCTTGAATTTCCATAAGGCCTAAAAGAGTTTAAAAAGGGCTTCTAAACACACAATAATGGAGCCCAAAACAGCTTTCTACTTCATATCTCATGCAGGTCAAGATAAGAGAAGTCAAGATACAGAGACACCATGGCATGCAGACTTGAGCAACAGTATGGCAGGTTCACAGCATATGGGCTTGAGTGCAGCATGATAGATTCCCACCACAGTGCACAGAGGTGTCTCCAAGCTGGGCAGTACACTGCATGGGTAGATTTAGCTCTTGGTAGACAAAAAAAATTAAAAAAATGTTTTTGGGCTATACGCTGCTGGGTGGAAGCATAGACCTACTGCTTCACAGAGTCAGTGATGAGCATGGTTCCCCCAGAGCTGGCAGCAAATGTAGTTCTGCTGTGTTGGAAAGCTGAGATGTGTGGAGACAGCAGCCAAAGCTGCCATTTCAGTCCTAGTAATGCTGCTAATGCTGCAGTTTAAAGCAATAGATTTATAATAAGACAGATTCAGATGGGATAAACCCTAAACAGTTTACACTATGTGTGAAAATGTATGTAGGCTTTGAAGAGAGAGGAAAATGAATATAGACAGTTATATAAAGTTTTAAAAATTAAAGTCTTTGAAGAGAAAGTAAAAGTAATATAAAAATAAGCCACATAAAGATGAAAATCACACAGAGTCTGGATTATATTATTTTTGGGATTTTTAGCTGCAGAAAGACGTTAATTATAAGGATTGCTGAGTTAAACCTATATGAATAATTTAAAGGTATCTTGACCTCAAAATTTGGATCTAAGGATATCTTACTTTGGAAAGGAGGCTCTGTTTTTGTTTCCACAGGAAGCAAGAGGCTATGGATTAATTTCAGATGGATCAGATTTTATCAAGCCAGACCTCCTGAACCTTAACAGATGGTACGTATCAACAAAGGTTATAGCCAGTCTCCTCAGGACTTGACCATTATCTCAAATTTTCTCAGGATCCCCATAAGACTACAAGCAACCCCTATCAGCATGAAGTAGCCTAGAACACTATGCCCATATTCCCAAAAACTGGACTATGGATATTTGTCTTTGTTTAGAGATTGGTTACAAATTATTATTGGTCATAGTCAATATCTTTCTAAAGAAAAAAGGAGGACAGGTATAGATATGATAGAATAGAAGGGTAGACTATTCAATCTACTTTTAAAGAGTAATAGCTTATTTGAAATGTTTTACAATGCTATGGATTTTAGTTTATTGATATAAATTTAAAGTTAATTTTGTTATACTGTATGTATATTTCTACTCTTGTTTAAGGCATTATGTTTGTATAGCTCATTTAAAATTGTATAATTAAGAAATACAGATTAATAATTAGTCATCCATGATAACTCAACTTATAGTCATGTTAGTTAAGTTTTCTAGGTATACATAGCTATATTTCAATTAGATACGTAATCTTCAAACACTTCAAAGACTTACGGAATATGGCATTTAAATTGTTTTAAAAACTTAGACTTTTCTGGACAAGGAGACATATCTACTTTTGACAACACCAATTACTTAAAGGAGAATGATGGCCATTGAATAAACTCATAGAGTTTGCTTTCTTTGTGGCAAAAGTTAGCCTCTAGGAAAAAATTGCACTTGTATCAACTGCTTGACAGTATGTTGTATAAAGTAGACATGCAGGACCCATAGAAATGTGACCACTGAACTTTGCAAGGCAAGATGGTCCTTCAGGTTCCTGCTTCACAGAAGAAACTGCCAGATATTCTGTAGGACACAGGAAAAAGTGACTGAGAGACTAGGACTATGGGCTGAAGATGGATGCCCCAACGTTGCAGAGGAACTTTGGATAACTGTCCAGGTAGGCAGCTGTCTCTGTCATTTCCAGAATTTTGGAAGTTGCTTACAATGAGTTTCCTGTTTACTTAGGTAATATTATATCCTTCTGGGGTCTTTGATGTAGTTCAAGACTAGATAGTTATAATTTTCTTTGGTTATGATAAAAGATAAGTTAGACATGAAACCTTAGATTTACAAATATAGGGTAAATAGAATATTTTCTTTGAATTTGCCAAATATAAATAGACAAGATATTGTAACTGTAATTCCTGCTTGATAACTGTTTTGTTATATATAATTTCAGTATGTTAAAGTTAAAACCTTCCTTTTTGATTAGACAGAAAAGGGAAAAGCTGTGGTATGTTGTTCTGTATGCTGTGAATAGTGTTGCTCTTATTGGCTGATAAATAAAACGCTGATTGGCCAGTAGCCAGGCAAGAAGTATGGAGCAGATGAGGAGAATCCTGGGAAGAAGAAGGCTGAATCAGGAGTCGCCAGCCAGACACAGAGGAAACAAGATGATAAGGCAGAACTAAGAAAAGGTACCAAGCCATGTGGCTAAACATAAATAAGAATTATGGATTAATTTAAATGTAAGAGCTAGTCAGTAATAAGCCTGAGCTAATGGCCAAGCAATTATATTAATATAAGTTTCTGACTGATAATTTTATAAGTGGCTGAAGGACCATGGGTGAGAGCAGTTTGTCTGGACTGTGTGGGACCAGGCAGGAAAACTCCCAGCTATAGGCCAGCACAGCAAGGCTAGATCCCATGGAGCTGGAGTCACAGATGGTTGTAAACCAGCTGATTTGGGTGCTGGGAACCAAACTTGGAACCTCTGGAAGAGCAGGAAGTCTTGCTAACTGCTAAGCCATCTCTTCAGACACTGATCACGAATATGCCTGTGTATCTCAGAGCACTAAGAAAGGATGAAAACAGAGCTGCCATGCAGGTGATGGGCTTTAAACCTGGGTTCTATGCAAGAACAACCAGAGCTCTCAACCACTGAGCCATCTCTACAGCAACTTAATGCTTTTCTTGGTGAAGTAAGAATCTTGGTCACCAACTTTTGTCACTCTTAAGATACTTTAGGCATTGCTCAAAATATTTCATCTTTAACATCTACTGCTCATAACAGCCACATGAGAAAATTATCATAATAGCCACATGAGAAAATTATTATTTAGTTTATTGATGAAATATAAAGACTTGGAGAGGTTAAGAGACTTAAGTCACACAGCTAGCCAAAGACAGCTATAGAAATATACAGAGTAGGTAAACTGGAAGGACTTAAGGGCACACTATTTCCATGTGTGAGGTCAGCCATCATGAAGTTTAAGGAAAAGTTATAGTTTGCAGTAAAGATGAGGCAATATTCAATTCAGTGTTTTAAACACAAATGAAACGCTCACTCTTTATACAAAGTTCAATTGTGGGTCCATCCTTTGTAAAAATGTAGAAAAGGAAAAGAAAAGAAAGGAAAACAAGCAAGCAAACAACTACAACAACAAAAAAACCTAAAAGTCAGTCCATCATATGAGCCATCAATACCACTCCTGGCTATTGATGGATATTTACTGAATGGACTCTGAGTTGGTCTGTCATAGAAACATTTACACATCAACATGTGTCTCAGTGCTATTCAGAAAGCTAAGAACAGATCCAGCCTGCTTTTCCACAGAAGAATGAATGAGTAAAGCATGCCATATGTACAATGTGTACAATGTAAACTTCCTCATTCACAAAGGAGAACCCAGTTAAGCTTCCAGGATAATGGAGGTGACTGGAGATAACCATACTAAACGAATTAAATCTCAGAAAGACAAAAGTTTTATGTTTTCTCTCATTTATGCTTCCTCCATTTCATATAAATACATAAAATCAAACAGGTATATATGACATGAAAAGAGAATCAAAACTGTCTCAGGGAGCAAAGAGGAACAATGAGAAGGAGAGGGTCAAGAAAGGGGAGGGAAGGAAAGAGTGGCCAGAACATATTTGAGGTACTCCACATACAAGAATATTCCTTCTGTGAGTTCGAGGCCAGCCTGGTCTCCAAAGCAAGTTTCAGGAAAGGCACAAAACTACACAGAGAAACCCTGTCTCGAAAAACCAAAAAAAAAAAAAAGAATAATCCTATGTAACGCATTGACACAAACACTAAATGAACACAAAGAAAATTAAAAACATAAAAATAGCATTTTACAAATACAGAAAGAAAAAGGTTTGAAAGTAAAAAGTTAGCTAGTTATACTTTACAAACATGATCTCTCCTATCACTTCTATTTTTAGAAAGATCTTTACCTTTGATTTTAATTCACCTCTTTCATTGGTGAATTTTGACTGTAATGGCTGAAAGCCAAGGAGCTTGCTGTATTTCTGAACTTGAGCCTCTTTCTTTGCCTTGTGTCTCTGTGGTGGTACCTAACTCTCTGACTCCTCCACAAACAGACAATAAGATCTGTCTCTAGTACTTCCTTTTCTCATTACTGTGACAAAATACCTTGCAAGCAGCTTAAGAGGGTGTCCTAGTTTTCTGCTCAGTTGCTGTGATAAAATTCCTTGACAAAAGCAGCATGGCCTACTTTGAATGGGAAGTGCCCCCCTGCAGGATTGGGCTTCTGAAGACTTGGTCCTTGGATACTGGTGCTGTTTGGGGGAAGTTGGAGTGGGAAACACATCAGTAGGAGCAGGCTGTGCGAGTATAAGCCTCCTGTCACTGACTGGTTTCTCCCTCTACTTCATGCTTGTGATTGAGGAGGTGAGCGCTCAGCTTCCTGCTCTCACTTTCCTATCTGCCTGCTTCCATCCCTCCCCACTATGATGGACTCTTACCTATTTTGAACTGTAAGACCAAATAAACTCTTGGGGTAACTAACAAACAACTTGAAGGGAGAAAGGGTTTATTTGTTTACAATTCCAGATTACAATCCAGCACTATGGGAAAATCAACTGAAGCAGCTAGTTATATCCACAGCCAAGGGAGGAGAGAAAAAAATGTATGCATGCCTACTACCCAGCTCTGTATTATTATGTTACTCCAAACTAGGGAGTAATACTACCCACTTTCAGGTCTCCTCTGACCTGACTGTAAGTCTCCCCACGTTAACATAATCAAGACACAGATATACTTAACATGTGAACCTTATATAGACAATCTTTTATTGAGACTCTATTGCCAGGAAGGAATAACTTTGGTTTATAGTTCTAGGTGACATGGCCTGTCATAATGGCCAAAGCATGGCTGCAAGAGCAGGGGATGGATGGTCATACACATTGATAGTTAGGAAGCAGAGAAGACACAGAAAGTTGAACTCAGGTATAAAACTTAAAGGCCAACCCCCAGGGACTCTCTTCCTCAAGTAACAAGCCACCTCCTAATTGTTCCAAAAACTTTCCATTGGCATTACCACCTGGGAACCAAATGTCAAACACACAAGCCTGTGAGGGACAATTTACAAACAACAACAGAGTTTTTAACCATTTTCTGCATTTCCCAGCAACCCAAGTCTCAGAGTCCAGCAGCTCAGAAGATATTGAATTAGGACTGCAACTCATATTGAACTTGGAGAGGGGCCTGGCTTACAGCACAATTTTTCAGTCTCCTTCCTCATCCCAGTCCCTCATAGAAACAGTTCCCAGACCAACACTCCTCAGAAAAGCAGACATGGTGGCTGCATCTCTCTCTCTCTGAAGAGAGCCTTGGCATAGAGCTGGCTCTTTCACTTCCCTGTGGCTTGTGGGTTTTTTCAGACCCTACAGATAATGTGTGCATGGCTTCTTACTCATGTTTGGGTTCAGAAACCAACAGCAATTCTGGCTTTGTTAATATCTGTAAATACAGAGCCAAGAGGCAAGTGTGTTATAATAATGATAACAGAGAAAAACTGTTAATTAACATTTTGGCAACTCAATAAAGTGATGCTGGGAAAACAATATTTGTGTGATTCTAGTGAAAAAATAAAAAAGATAGCAAAAGCAAAAATACACATTTTTTTTAAAAATAGAATATAGGTATGTAGCTCAAACTAGCCTGGCATTAGTGATCCTCATGTCTTTACCTTCCAGGTGTTGGATTTATAGGCATGTATCACAATAGCCCACTGAAAAGCAAAATATTTCTTACACTCTGTGGCCAGTTGGAAGTGGAGGTAGCTCACTTATTTAACTTTACTTTGTTTTTTTGAATCACCAAAGATTACTGTATCTAACTTATCTTTATTAATAGAATTATGAGATCCATCTAGCAACTGGTTCATTATTTGGTTCAATATCTTGCCCTGCTCATTTATTAATGATTACTGCAAAACATATTATCTCATCACCAAACCACTGATTTTGAAGTCATGATATTTGTACAAAGCTATTAAATCTTTGAAGTATATCACATCTTTGTCACTATGTTATATTAGAAATAACACTAACACAGACCCCACAGGAGGATGATTTTTCTAAGATCTCCCTACCGGGAAAGCTTTTATTGATGTCAACTTGACAGAATCTAGCATCATATAGGAGACAAACTTCTGGGTATGTCTGTAAGGGAGTTTCTAGATTGTATAAACTGTGGAAGACTCACCCTAAGTGTGGGTAGCATCATTTCACAGGCTTGGGTCTTAGACTAAATAAAAAGGAAAAAGGAAACTGAGTACCAGCACTCAAGGAGTTTCCTGATGGCAGTTACAAAGTGACTAGCCACCTCATACTAATGCTGCCATGACCTCTCCATCATGGTGGCCTGGACTTTCAAAGTACAAGCCAAAATAAACCCTTCCTTGCTTACGTTGTGGTTGTCCTGTCCCACGCCCACACATTGACTAATTATGTGTGAACACTCAGTCCCCAGTTACTCCAGTTGCAGGTGTTATTTGGGGAGGTTGTGGAACCTTTATGACACAGAGCCTTGATTGAGGAGGTACATTACGGGGTGAGCTTGGAGAGTTTATAGCCTCGCTTGCTTTGTCTGCTTCTTGTGTGTGGTGGAGAGATGACATCCATGCTTCCTGCTGTTGCTTCTTGCAGACGTGCCTTCCTCACTCTATGGACTCTAACATGCTGGAAACATAATCCAGATTGAACTTGTTTCTGCAGGTTGCTTCTGACCATGGTATTCCATCACAGCAACAGAAAAGTAACTGATTCATCTGCTGTTGTCAGACATGAAATCACAGCACGGAGGAAATTGTCCACACCTACCAAACAACACAGCAGTCAAAGTGGAAATCCAGCTGTGACTCTGCTGTGCTGTGCTGCCTCAAGCAACTTCTATTGTGTTCCTGGACCTCCATTTCTAAACTGTAAAACTGAGGAATCAACTTGCTCCCACTACACAGGCTTGTGGGAATAAAGTGAGATAAGGTACTGCTTACCTAGAGGGATGACTGAGAACTGGTTATTGTTTCAGTCTTTGCTGCTGTTTTACTTATTTAATATTTACTTGTTTTTCTTGCTATCTGGCTATACTTCCTCAGCACCTGCCTGCTTCTCAGATGCCTGACGACTACGAATCCTGTGATGAAGACACCTGCCAGCTCTGCAGCAAACACATTGACTTTTGTCACATTTAGGGAATGACAAGAAAGATAAAGCTAGTGTACAATGTAGCAGCACCAGTGCCTTACATTGATGCCCCAGGAAGCTCTGAGGTGTTGATGGACTTCAGATACTGTTCACATTCAAGCAGGGAGGCCAAGACTTCATATACCCGGAGTGGCACCTGTCATGGATGAGAGAGGCAAGCTAGGATGATGGGCTATATATTGACAGGTCCTATTGCAGCCCACCATCACCAGACAGGGAAATGTATGAGCTCTGAAAGAAATTTGAAGCTCCACAACAGAGCAGCTACTGTACCTGACAATAAACTACTTTTCCTCAAACTTGGGTCTATGGTCCTTAACCTGTGTCAATTTGATGGAACCACAGGGCTCCGAGATAAACAGTGCTTTAGGGTAAGTTGATAGAGGTTGTTGCTGTATAAAAGTTTGCACAAAAATCAATGGGTTCAGCCCCAGACAACTAGACATCATCCAATACCTTGAGGGCCTGAGTAGAGCAAAGTGTACAGGGTATGTTAATGTTTCTCTGCTTCACTGGTATTCTTCCCTTTTATTCTGTTTTGCACCCAGAGATAGACCAATAATAAATGAGAGAGAGAGAGAGAGAGAGAGAGAGAGAGAGAGAGAGAGAGAGAGAGAGAGGATAACTCTTTTCTGCTGGTTCTGTTTCTCTTATTACACTGACAAATACAAAATCTAAGGTCTGCTTATGGGAACCCAAAGTAAGACTCAAAGCAGCCACTTCCCCACTGTTGGGGGAAGAGGGCACATGAGTATCCATTCACCTCCACTACAAGGTTGCCCTTTGGCATCTTAGGCAATGTGAGGCCTCCTCTGCTGGTCTCCACTCCCGAAGCACATCATCAGTCCTCTATCAGTATACTTACATAAACCCTGAGGACCAATCTGCCTGTGGTCCTCAAGATCCCTGCTTCTCTCTCCCTTTCATTTGCCTTTGACATATGGCCAGAAGTTTCTTGCTTTCTTATCAGATTTTTTATATTTCCAAGAAGGGTTTTGTCTGAATATTCAACTCTGACATTATTGGAAATAAAAATTTCTGATAAATAGTATTGAAGATGCTGAAGAGATTACCTCAGTAGGTAAAAGTACTTGACCCACAAACATGACCACCTGATTTGGGGTCCCTAAAACTCATGTAAAAAGCCAGTTGAAGCACACATCTGTATTCACAACACTCTTATTGAGAGATAAGAGAAGACAAAAGAACCACCCAGAAGTTCATGGGTCAGCTAGCTTGAAATAAATACAACATCAGAAACAAGAGAGACCTGCCTCAAAATAAAGTCAAAGGGCAAGAATAGACTCAACTCCTAAAGATTCTCTGTATTCCATATACACACACACTGTGGCATGTGCACACCCTCACTCACATACATATCATACAAACAAACCACACCAAACACACACACACACACACACACACACTCACACACACACATACACACACTCACTCACACACGCACACACACACACACACACATGCAAATTAAAGAATGACCAGTAATCAGTAACAATAAAATTGGAATTAAAAAGTCTGCATAGCATACTACCCCTTTCTTCGCAAAGCAGATCTCCGTCAACTCAATGACAGCAGCTGTATCCTCTTGACCCAGGACCAGGAAAGGGAATGATTGCTCCAGCATCTGCTTAGACAGGCAGAAAAGAGTGATTAGATGCCTAAAGAGAGAGCTGCAGGATCATGGAAATTCAAGCTGCAGGTTAATAATCAGATACATCTTTGTAGAGATTACTGTAGAGGTTTGTGTGATGGCTGTGTTTTTTAGTAGCAGATCTTTGGAAATAACTATTCTCTGTGTAAAACCAGATAAGTTTAATTCCAGATAGACACCTTATATAGAAGTATTAAAAACTTATTAGAAAATGGTAAAAGTCAAATTACAACTATATTACTGGTTTAAAATAGTACTGGCTGATTTAAAATGATGCACTTTGTGTGTTATAAAGGTTAGGGTTTGTCAAGGACAGACTCACTCTACAGTTTCCATCTGTATGTGAGAATGGTTCTGTTCCGATCTCTGTTCTCTGTCTGTCTGTCTGTCTGTCTTTCTCCTCACTCTGCCCATGTTGCAGAAACTACTGCAAGTTCTACACTACCAATTACAATACAAAACCACTCATCAATATACAAATAAATAAAATACGATAAGAGTATAACTCCAAAAATGTAGAAATGGGGATGTAGAAATCAAGGATAAACTAGGCAAGTCAGTACATGCTTTGAACATCAGTCCTCAAGAGGCAAAAGGATCAGGAGTTTGAGGCCAGCATGAGCTATAAACTAAGACCCTGTTTCAAGAGGTGGAGGATGTCAAGAAAAGTTAAGAAGAAATTATTTTTCTGTTGATAATTTTCTAGACTGACATACTTCACTTTCTGTTTAAAATTTTAATGTGAATTGCTGAAAACTTGACATGTTTTAAAACCATAAAATGTGGAGAATGAGATGTTTCAGTGGTTGGGGGTAAACAAATGTGAAGTTATATTTTAATATTATTCAATTATCAATAATCCACAAAGTCTCCCCTATACAATAATTTCCAGTAAGATCAATACTATATATCCCTAGCATGCATGAATAAATACCTATTGACAGCTAGCACTGCTATTGTTCCAGGCGGGCACTAAAATCATGCTGGCTTATTGACTACTTATAATTTGTTTCTCTGCAAGGATTTCCTCAACCTGTATTTGGATAGCATCCTTCAGTAGGTGTTTAAGATACAATCTTTCAATGGCATTATTGAGTATGGAAAGAAGTCTTCCATCAGTCACCTCTAATAAGAATTTCCCACCCATCTCCTGCTTCCTCAGTCTCTGACTTTGATTGCTAATGCTGAGTAGCCTGGCACAGCCTTCTCTCACAGAACTAATTCGAAAGCAGTGAAACTCCCTCAGATTGAAATCTTGAGCTTGTCTGACCCATCTACTGATTGTTCTCTCCAACAGCCCCCGAGCCTTCAACAGCACAGCCCCATCTGAGAGACTCCCCTGTGTTTCCACGAATTCTATTTAACAGAAAGTGGCAGGACAAAGCCCTCAGAAAATGAGGCTCAGGATTGCCATCAGTTTCTGAGACTAAAGGCCATGTTTATTAGTCTCTGTCTCTAGACTAAAAGGAAGAAATGTGATCAAGTCTTAATACAGAAACTGCCACCTGGATGAATTGAATGAGGTTAATAGGACAGAAGTCGGGAAGATGAAATATGTAAGGAACACATCATAGCACAAGGCAGGGGAGGACCACAGACTAGCAGAAAGGAGACGTGGTAGGGCAGCCTTCCCAGCTCAAAGCCGTGAGGACTCAGCTAACTCCTGATAGATCGCTCTAGCAGAGGCTGGGAATAAGCAGAGAACAAAGGCTAAGAAAATGAAAGGACTGTGAGAAACTGAGTCACAGATACACAGGCAGGTGAGTTTTCTAAGGTAAATTTAGTCTTTGCCTCATTTCCTCCACAAATATAAGGTTATTTGTGAGATTATTATATATAGCAATGTGAGTGCACATCATCAGAGAACCAAAAAAATACCTGTTTACTGAGCTCAAGTTACCAAGCTGTGGAGGAGAGGAAGAAATGATAATACTATGATTTGTGCTTGTGTGTGTGTGTGTGTTAATATGTGTCGTGTCTGTGTATTCATGTGTGTATGTCAGTGTATGTGTTAGTGTATATACACATAGGTGTATGTGTGTAGTGTATGTGTGTACACAGGTATGTGTATATATGTGTATAATATTGTTGTGTGCTCAGGTGTTTATCTGTGTGTATGTCTGTGTGCACACGTGTGTGAGGTGAACTCTTGTTAGATGTCTTCCTCTATTGCTCTCTACCTCATTTTTTGAGACAGGATCTCTCACTGACCCTGCATCTCATCTTTTCATCTAGACTGGCCTGCCAGCAGGTTGCACCTGTCTGGGGCCTCCTCAGTGCAGTGGTTACAAGTGTGCACCACCTCAACCGGGCTTTCTATGTGTGGTAGGGATCCGAGCCTCAAGTCCTCACTGAGTCATCTCCCCAGCCCTGCCTGACATTCTGCAGCTCCTGGATTACTGTTCTGTGGACATGTGGACACACTGGCTTCAGGTGACAATTAACTTTTTTACATACCATATTGTTCATTTTTGCTGCCATGACAAAAATCTATGACCTAAAGAACTTAAAGGAGAAAAGATTCATGCTTTCATGCTTTCAGAGGATTCTATCCATCCTGATTGGGGGAGGAGGTAATGCAGAGATGCTCATGCCACTGTAGACATGAAGCAGAGAGTAATATAGGATCTTGGGGCCAGCCACAACCTTCAGAGGTCCTTCCTTCCACAATGACCTATTTCCTCCAACTGGTTACTACCTCTCAGAGTTTCCAAGGCCAGGGAGACTCTGAGTTCCTAAACACAGGATCCTGTGGTGTGTATTATATTTCAAGCCACAATCCACTCTAGAAATATCTGGTACCCAAGGCACTCACTCTCTCTGGCCCATAGTGATCTTTCCCACCAATCCCATTAGAATACTGCCATTCCCTAAGATGTATGACACTTCTGCCACAAATCACAACATTCTGTAGAAAACATTAAGCTCAGTAAAGATAGTGGCCAGTGTTTTCACAGATTTGAGATTGATATGTGTCACACTCCTCTGGTTGGTTTATGGGCAGTTATCTTTCCTGTTTATCAAAATACCTGCCATGTTTCTACCTATTGCCTCCCTCACTCCATTTGTCTCTGAAGTAGGAAATTCCTGGGGCAGGGAGAGATGTAAGAAAATCTACCCCCTTTTTTTGTTTGGCCCCAGAACCAATTATCTTCCTTTCTCCTCCAGAACATTCTGGACTCACTGAGTCACACAAAGAAGGGCCTTCCTGTGTTATCTACTCATGGTGAAAGAGAAGCACTGTGAGTGCAGCCCTTATCATCTGGTATGGTTCTGAGCGAGAGAGAGGCAAAGACAGAGACAGACAGAGAGACAGAGAGACAGAGATTTGCGCCCACTATACTGATGAAATCACAAGCCAGGGAAGTAAACCAACCATTCTGGTGCATGCCTCAAATCTCAGTACTTAGGCTGAGTCAGGAGGATCTTGAGTTTCAAGGGCTAAGACTGAGTTACAGAGTAACACCTTGTCTTTTTTGTTTTGTTTGTTTTAATAAAAAAAGAAGTGAGGAACCACATCTACTCATGGAGTGAATAATTAATGACAGATAAACTGTTACTCTCTGATATGAATATTATACTGTGCTGTAGCAAAAGTTAGACAGTGATACCCTGCCCATGTCAAAGCCCTTGGTGATGAAGCCTTCATGGGAAAGAGATAGCCCTGAAAGAAAGACAGAAACTTAATCAAAGGAATTTGAATACTACATGGAATAGAGCAGATGATGCAGCCCAGTTCTGTCCTGGGAACCAGTCCTCAGACTCTACCAGCTGCTTTTGAAATTCTAGTCAAAATGGAATAGGAAAGAAATATGGAGAGACATGTTTCCAATGGGAAACTTCGGATTGATGATCTGTGGATCACATATATGCCAACTGCTGCTGGAGTCAGACTCCTTCTTCGTCACAAAGCTATCCCTTCCTATCAGTGGAGTCCAAAGGGCAGGGATGTGCTGCTCTGATCCCCCCATGGTGACTCATTTGTAGTGGTGACAGAAGAAACAATGATGGGGAACACATTTTGGATTAACGTAGGAACTTAGATGTTCTCACAAGCACTCCTGGAACATGCACTCAGGACCTTTGCAACTGGTGCTAGGGGTAAATGCCAATGAACAAATGGTACTACTAATAATTTGGTCCCAGTTAAACCCCTCTGATTATACAGCCTTACCTAATTATAAAAATACTCCAAGAATTGTGAGAATACATATTCAGAAAACAAAAACATCTTATCATCATTGTCATCTTCTTCAGCAGCAGCAGCAGCTACCACCATCATCATTTCATCATTACCACCAATCATTATTATAATCATCATCCTCATAGAAAGCACAATCATCTTGCAACCATTACCACCATAACTATCAGCATCAGAATTATCAGTCATTATCATAATCATCATCACTATTAATCAATACCACCACCACCAACATTGCCACCATCACCATCAATCACTACCATCATCACCATCATCATTGATCACCATCATTGTCACCACCACCATCATCACCATTACCTCCATCATCCCAGAACTACCAGGTACAGAACACATTTCAAGTGAAAGGATGATAAATATTATTATAACTAAACACTTTGATTTATAAATAAAAGAATAAAAGTGAAGTATGCATTTAGAGTGGCTAAGTAAATATTGTCTTTGATTCTCCTTTCCTTTGTGCCTACTCATCACCATCTAGAGCACCTTACTTTAGCTGAATGCCCCACACCACAAAGGGCAGGTATGCTTGCAGAATGTGAGTCTTTGTAGTTTTCCTCTGGATATGACCTCTATAAATTGATAAACTCTGAGTGCCATCCAGAAGAATGAGCTCGATGTTGTTGCAAAGCTTGCGACTTTCCCTTGAACGGACTTCAAAGGGAAGCTGAGTGCACCTGCAGCATACTAAATGATCCTGCTTGGTGTAGGTTGGTCCCCACATCAATTTCCACACAATGTCTGGCTTTTAGCAATTCAAAAATGAGAGAAAGAAAAGTGCTCTCTTCAAAGTGTGAGTTTGCTAGACCACATCCTGATCATAGTGGGGAAGAAATGCTCACCTGTATAACCCACCAGAAAGAAACTCTCCTCATGTAATTAAACAGAATGACTCTGCAGTAAATTGACTGGGATGCTTTTACCCAGGTAACCACTGATGATTAGAAGTGGAGTCCAGAGTTGCTCTGGAATCTTCTCACACTGTACTAGAGACTAAGATGCAGTATATCTGTATTTGATTTTAGTAAACCCATGGTATTAGCAATACTGTTTTATTAATTATAACAATTTCGTTATGCACCTAAGTATCACCAGTAATAACTAAGTATTACCAGCTTGCATAGTAATGTCTCCAGAATAGGAACTAGCATTATATTGTGAATTGAATAAATCTATCAGGAGTAGAACAATTTGAGTTTTTTTTAAGAATTTTAAACCATTCATGAAGTGATAAATACTTATTATGGAAAGCATGAAAACATATGAAAGATAATGAAGTTGATAGTCACCTCAGCACCCCATTCAAAAAAGTTAAAATTATGTTTTTTCTCTTCTTGAATTCTTTACTGAATTTATCATTTTTCACACAAAAAATTATTAGGTGCCCACCAACTGAGGCTGGAGTAAGTGATGCAGGAAGAAGATAACTCAGAACTGAAAACTACAGAAATAGGGGTAGCATAGTGAAAATATTTTAATCAATCAGAAACACTTTAAAATGAATAAAACATTCCAAATAGCATTACCTAATTATCTTAATAAATATTTATTAAGTTCTACTACACCAGCAGGCAGCATACTGAGTTCATTTATAATCTAATTGAATGTTCTGTGACCACTAATGGATTGTGCTCATTATTCTTGGCATTTGGATCAATATCTGAAGCTGTGTGAAGAGGTCAACTTTCAGAGTCTAATAATGTAGGTATTGATTGTACTGGCCCTCTAGTTTTGGAAGGGTTAAGAGTGCAGCACTTGGAATAGTGATGCTTATGCCATCTTTTCCTGAGCCATGGCAGGTCTAAGACCCATAGAAATTTATCTTTTTCTTTTTCTTTTTAACTCAATGAAGCAAATATATCAGGGCATTAAGATTTTAGATAGAACCATTTTTAAGTTCTGTGATTGCAACATGTCTAGTCTAGTGTCTTAGTTAGATTTTCTATTGTTATGATAAAATATTATGGCTAAAAGCAAGCTGGGGAGTAAAGAGTTTATTGTAGTTTACAACTCTCAGGTCACAGTTCACACTGATGGAAGTCGGGGAAGGAACTCAGGGCAGGAACCTGGGGACAGGAACTGAAGCCGAAGCCATGGAGGAACACTGATGACCAGCTTGATCCTCCTGATTTGCTCAGCCTCCTTTCTTACACAACTCAGGACCACCAGCCCACAAGTGGCAACACACACAGTGGCCTAGGCCTTCCCACATCAATCATTAATCAAAAATAAATAAATAAATAAATACCAAGCAGACTTGATTATAGGCCAATATTATAGAGACATTTTCTCAATTGAGAGTCCCTCTTCCTAAATGGCTCTAGATAGCATAAAGTCGACATAAAACTAATACCACAATACTGACTAATAAAATGAGAATAAATTAAGTCAGCAAATATGGTCATTTATGGCAAATCTCCAAATACCTCTACTGATGGCATATTTCACCACCTTCAAATCTTACTAAAATATCTGAAATGAATTTCTTCTGTGAAATAAATGGTGAGATGAGGTGAAACTCTGGCTAGGTAAAAGGAAGTTGGAGACACTGATTCCCTTATGCAATGAAGAAATCAAAAGTAAACAGATTGATGGACAAAGGGAGAAGAGGAGAAGGCAGAGCTGGTGCTCTTGAACCTGAGGTATAAGAGATAGACACAGGAACGAGAGCAACCAGACAAGGGAACATCAGGAAGCTTAGTAAGGAAAGCAATGATGGTGATAAGCCATGGGTCCAGAAGAACCCTTGAACCTCATTGCTGTCAGGGTTCTCTGCCAGAGATGAGAGGGAAGAGTTCTTATTGACTGGCATAAAGGCTTGAGGTGAGGATAGGCTGGGCAGGAATTAGGACAGTATGCCACCAGAACAATAAATGCACAGATAATGCACACTTGACTATGCCCCATATGGTGTAAGAAAACAGAGAAGAAGCTAGGGAAAGAAATAGGAATCAGAGGTCAGTGCCCACAGATGTGAGCATGTGAATACTGCTGTAGGACAATGCCAACTTTCATTCTCTTCTGTTAATCTCCACCCTACCTCCAACATCTCATTGGTGGGACTCCGGTTAATAAAAAAAGGCTCGGAAGGTAGGATTACCTTCTTAACATGAGATTTGAATTTTCATTAATATCTGATAGCTTGTTTCCACCCCTCCCAATTCTATCATAAATTCAGTAACAGACATTCTCACTTATTCATCACTTCTAGAATTACTCCAATACCTAGAGTATAGATAAGGACAAGAAATGATAGGAAACAGAAACATGGGACCTAAATAATTTCTGAGAGGTCAGTCTAGTATAATATTAAAGTGCTAGAAAATTCAGAATGTGATCTACTTGATAGTGGCTCCCTGGAAACTGTGTGGACAAGATTTGGGTCTTTGCTGGGATAGATTGCTGCTGTCCATGGTCCTGCCTGAAGAATGGCAGAGAGATCCATACAAGGGAGCCAATCACAAGTTGCCATCCTTGTCTTGACACCTGATGGAACAGGAACAACTTTGAGACTCATACAACCCATCTTACTCTGCTGAAAAATAAAGTCTTCATTTTGCTCTAATTAGATCACTTTTCTTCAGTACTGTCCAAATTTAGTCTTGAATAGTCCTAGCAACCCAGGTGTTGGTAGATGATGATATAAAAACATGAAATGAGGACTGGAAAGATTGCTAAGAAGTTAAGAGCACTTTTCAGAGGAGTCAAATTCAGTTTCCATCACCCATGTCAGGTAGTTCACCTGTAGCTCCAGCTCTGGGGAGTCCAAAGCCCCCTTCTGGCATACCTGGGTACTCCACTCACATGCATCTATCCCCACATAGACATACATAAACATATAATTAGAAATAAGAACAAAACCTTTAAAATAATGTAATAGAGCAACATATAGAAGCCATACATTGCACATTAGACCACATGTTCTAGACCCATGTTAAGTAACATTTCAATATCACCATCTACAAGAGCATGAAAAAGTCAGAAGTCACCCTAGCATGAATTTTCAGATACTGAATTCTTTTTTTTCTACTCTGTATCACAGCTGTGAGGTACAAAACAAAACATTAAGTATCTCCCTGAATCTATTATCTTTTTCTCCAATTTGTCAAATTTGATGAGCTTAATTGGTACACCCTCAATTATGCACACAAGCATCTGTCATCCTTTACCAAATTGCCCTGATTGTTAAAATATTATGTAAGTATTAATTAAATAATGGATTAATTTGGGTGAAGTGCTTTTGCTAACTAATGATATGATAGTAATTAGGCTTCAAGTAAAACACAAGACAATAAAAGCACCACACAGCTTGTTGGAGGTGTACTGTTGTGGAACACACACAGTAGTTTGAGTTCATTTCTGAGAAAGACTATATGGATGTACCTCTTTCTAAAATATTGTCAATTTATAGTTTTATGAATTCAGTAAGTATTCCTCCTAGCAGATCAGAAGCTGAGATCATTTGCATGTGACCTGGACCTTTTCCTTTCACCTGATAAAATGTCTGGCTAGGGCAACTTCAGGGAAGAAAGACGTATGTAGGCCCATAGTTCCAGGGGATATCATCTATCATGGTAGAGAAGGCATGGGGACAGATGTGGCTTGGGACTGTGGTGGTGGGAACCTGTTCATATCTGGGTGGACCAGGAAGCAGAGGAAAGGATGGAAGTGAGTGGGGGTATAAGCCTCAAATGCTCTACCACTAGTGAACCACTTCCTCTAGTCCATCCAAACCTCCCACAACAACAGCACTGGCTGGGGATCAGATGTTCAAATGTGAGCCTGTGGGAGACATTTCACATTTAAACCATAACAGCATATTATTTAAATATGTGTTTATGTTTAAAAATAAGACATGGCATTAATAATTCAAGGACTTTGAAATAAAATTAACATAAAATCCTAAACATAATTAGACACGAATTCATCTCTAAATTGGCATCTAATACAATGATACTTTTCACTTTAAAACAATTCATGCTCTCGCTCTGTGCCTCTGCCTTTGTCTCTCTTTCTTTCTCTCTGTCTTTGTCTCTCTGTCTCTTTCTGTCTCTGTTTCTCTCTCTGTCTCTCTCTGTCTCTCTGTCTCTCTCTCTCTCTCTCTCTCTCTCTCTCTCTCTCTCTGTGTGTGTGTGTGTGTGTGTGTGTGTGTTGTATACATGTTCTTCTATATGCAGAGGTATGGCTGTATGTGTATAGAGATAAAAAGTCATCACCAGGTTACTTCCTCTGTCAGTTTTTGAGACAGGGTCTGGCATGGAACCTGGATCTCACCAATTGGCTAGGCGGACTGGCTAGATACTCCCAGCGATTATCATTTCTTTAACTCCCCAGTGCTGGGATTACAGGCATCCACCTCCTTGTCCAGTTTTTTACATGGATGCTGGGATACAGATTTGGGTCCTTTTGCTTGTGAAGCAAGTTCTTTACCCACTGCACTATGACCCCATCCCCTTAGTTCTCTGGCCAGATTTTGGTTGGCTTTCCCTCAATAGAATGATATTCTTTGATCTTCAACCAAGAATATACTCTTAGCACCACCAATGCCCAATATGTGAGCAAATCTCTATCCCTCTCAATTACTGAGAGCTCAGAAACTACAGTCCCCTGAATCAAGGCCATTTCTCTAAGATTCGGTGTCTCTGCAAAGACTAGTTCTTACCTAAGTGTGCCTTGTTTCTTATTATGAAAGTCTTAATTAAAACAGGTGGGTATTTACATTCCAGAGAACAACCCAAATGTTGCTAAAGGAACCCCTTCCTCCAATTTTGAATGTCAGGCAGGGAACAGGTTTTGCTTTCAACTTTGCTCAATTTATAACCTCAGAATGGAGACATTTTCCAAAATGTCATGAGGACACATTGAAAATACTTTAATCATATCTGTTCTGCTTGACCACTTGAGTTGATCTTTCAGTGTTTGTTTCTAATGTCACATTTTCATACCATGTGGCGTGTTGGAAGAACTTTCTGAAGAAAGTCTAAAAATGTTGGTTCCAATTCCCCTCAATATTTGGTGCTGTGCATTAATAGTGTGCTGAGGAGCACCAAGGTCAGGACAAAGAGAATGGAGCAAATCTTTGATAAACTCACTATCTAGAATGGGTAAATTTTGTGCCAGCCACCGCAGTTATACAATTAATCGAAATTATCCCCGGCGTAAAACATGTCCTTAGAAAAAAATAAAAGAATAGAATTGAAACCCAGACATTGAGATGAGGTTGTAGAGATCTGAGGAAATAGCTCTATGGGTAAAGTGCTTGCTGAGAAAGGATGAGAACCGGAGTCTGGATTCCCAGCATGCATGTAAAAAAAGCTGTACAGATGTGATAATGACCTGAAATCTTAGCACTCCGGAGGCAGCACAGAGAAGCCTTAGAGCATGCTGGCTGGGATATGAGCCAGGACTGGTGAGTTCCAGATTCAATGAGAGACCCTGTCTGAGTAAATAAACCAAAGGCCCAATGTCACCTTCAGGCCTCCACATGAATGTACCACATACTTATGCACATATACATGACAACATGCATACACATGCACACATCGCATACCTATATGTGGGGCAATGCATTGAAGTATTGTGGCAGAATTTGTCACATGACACTCTGTTGGTCTATAAGAGGAGCTCAGTGACTTCCAAAGAGGACAGTAGATAAGCTGATTCTGAAAGAAGGGAGAGAGTAGATTTCCCTGGACAAACGCCAAAGGCATGCAGAGGAAGAAAAAAGTCACAGCTCTTAATCTTAGAGAAAGCACAGACCCCTGCCAGTAGAGCTTCTGTGAGGCTGGAAACAAAGGAAAAGGCCCAAGGATGCTGTGAGTGGCCTATTTAGGTCTGTGAATTTATCCTGGAGTCATCTCAGGTGGGTGCTGAAATAGTCAAAAGCAAAGACATTTCCAGTATATTTGGTCTTCAATGTGTCAGTGTGATTGCAAGATGAGACACTCACTGTCCTCAAGGACAGTGGCCAGATTGTATACAATAGTACATGGCTCTGGACCCTCCAGGAGTGAGCCCAGGTGGTCTGTCTTTCCATAGGAGCCCAGGATCAGGCACACTGTAGGTGTACTGACTGCTCTCACTAACATTAATCCATGGCCTCAAAGATTTGTTGCTGAGAAAATGGTCTCTGAGTGACAAGGCTTGATTGATAACTGACAGCTTCTCTATTCATTTCCTTTTCAGCACCCACCAGTGAAAGCTACATCTACAGCTGTAAAACCAGCCTGTCTGGGCACAGCTGCCCCATGCCTACAGAGTCAGGGCACACCTGGTCCTTTTTGCCAAGTTTCTCCACTAGTCTCACTTCCTGGAGTCTCTGCCAAGCCAAGTGACAATGTCTGGTCTTCCTGCCGTAGTAAGTGCTGGTTAAAGGTCCCCTGCTTTTCTCATGTGCTGTGTCTTTGTTTATTTCCACAAAGATCAGGCATGGATTATGAGTGCTGAATGCATCCTGATCTGGAACACAGATGGGTCAGATGGGAGATGACTGAAACTAAAAATAAAATTTAAAAAGTAACTCGAATTCAGCACCTACTGTGGATCTATAGCCCGCTACTCACCCCACAGATACAGGCCTATTTGTTTCTTGTAATTGCTGCTGCCGAATATCTGATATAGTTGGATGTATTGTCCACATTTTAAAAAGAAATTCATTTATTATTTTATTTTTGTATATTTCATTTAGGGGATTTATTTTTTATTTTCAATAATATTTGTACTTATTCTTTGAAAATTTCATGCATATATACAATGTATCTTCTTCACATCCACCCTTCATGCCTCTGCTTCAATTCCCTCTGGTTTGCCCGAACACATATCCCTAATTCATGCCTTAATCATATATATCCCACTGAGTCATCTAGTACTCTCTATAAGTGCATGGACATCCTACCAATAACCTGATTACCAAGAGAAAGTGGCTTTCCTTCCCCCAGCAGCCATTAGCTGCCAATAACTCCTCAGCAAGACAAGTGAGGTCTTGGGATCCTCTTCCCCATCCATTGTGAAATTTTAACTGACTTGATCTCATACAGATCTTAAAGCAATATGTTATACACATTTTCAAATAGATCAAATTGAGAGTTATGATGGTAAACAACTAATTCTTATCATGAATTTTATATCATATCAATAACTTTCAGGATCCTGCTTGTAGGTGTACTGGAAGAAAATGAAACCAATACATCAAAGGGATTACTGCTCTCCTGTCTTCATGGACTTGTTAGTCACAATAGACAAGGTGTGGAACCAATCCTGAAGTGCATTAATGGGTGATTAGATACAGAAGGCATGTAATATGTACATAATGTACATAATATAATATTTGCAACATTAAAAAATCCCTGTCACTATCAACAATGCTCATGCAAATGGGCAACAAAGCCTCTGGGCACATCATTAGGAATAATCTAAATTCAAGTCAGCCTTGGAGAATGTCTGTGAGAGATTGTCATGATCACACCAATTGATATGGGAAAACCCATCTTAATTGTGGGAAGAAACCTGGGCTGTATAAAACAGAGAAACAAGCTGAGGAGTAGCAACATTAGTTTACTGCTCTGCTCTTGACTGTGTTTGCAGTGTGACCAGTTCTCTGTTGCTGCTGTGACTTCCCTGCTATGATGGACTATAACTTGGAATTCTGAACCACATAAGCCTTATTTCCCTGATGTTGCTTTTGTCAGGGTATTTTGTCACAGCAAGAGTAAAAGAAACTAAGGTATTATGCAAAAATATATTTATCTATTTAGTTCCAACAACTAAAAAGCTATATAATATCACTTGCCCCATCGTTTAGTTGAGGAAACATAATGAGAAGAGTCAATCACATATTGAAGTTGTTAAATTAAAATCAGTTAAGTCAACAATCAGTTAAGTTAAAAACGTGTATTGGCATGGTTGCCCTGTACCAGGGTTTAAGCCAATGAAAACTTCTAAAATTGAGTGAAGGGCTTTATGGTGAATTTTGAATATTGTGAGGCATTGAACTCTGGATTTTGAATAGATAAAATGGATTGGAGTTGTTTCTCAGCAAACAATGCAGTTTGGAAAATAAGTCAGCCCTGGCTAGCAAAACTAGTTATCACATGGAAAGTGCTTGAAAGAGTGCCTGTCCAATGATTAAATGTTGGCATAGAGCAAAATGCTAAAAACAGTAGAATATATATATATATATATACATATATATGTATATATATCATACACAGCATATACACACATACACACAGCATGCATGTATAATGAACACAAACACACAAACATATATATACAAAGAATATACAGGAATTTCCACAACGCATACAATTATACACAACACACACAACATAAACACGTTCACACAACACCATAACATGCACATTGATATATACACACAACCTACATGTACACACACAGCACATATACACATACCACACAAATACATAACACACATGCATTCTTATATACACAACACATACACACAACACCCATTTTTATATACACCCAAGCACACAGCATACACACATGATATAACACAAACAGCTGAGGACTGTAGCACTGAGAATATTAGATGTCACAGATATATAACTTAACCTTTTCACCTGGAAATCCCAGCGTACTGAGGTTCCAGGACACCAAGAATATTCTCCCAGATCTTTGATCTCCAGCTCTCTGATGCAGGGCTCTTGGCTCTGCCCTGTACAGGACAGTACTTAGGACTCTTTGCTTTCTGTCTAAGCTCACAGTGCCAATAACAAGCTTTAAGAGGTAATTAAGTGAAGAAATGTACTTTCTGGCTTCACTTACTCCATGTATTTGTACATGGATTGGTACACCTTAACAGCCATTTAAGCTGTAAGAAAATATGAAGTAGAAATAGTTGTTGATTTGATTGCTTACCCGATTATTTTTTAGTAGACAATGATCTCTGATGGATGGTATTGAGGTGACATTGTTTAACTCTAATTTTATGGATTTAAATTGCTTCATTCCAACGTGTGGGTGAAGAACAATTTAAATATGAATTTCAAGTAACTACTCACCACAAAACAGTTCGGACTGAGTTTGCAGATTGTAGCCTGTGTCAAATGCTCCAGTCATTTTGCTCTCCCGGCAACAATCCTGTGAATTCTGGAGATTGAAGTCATAATGCATAATGATGAAGACCCACGGAGATAGAGAGAATCAATATGAAACCTCATGTTTTTTAATGTAGTTTTTATCACACGAAGAAGCTGTTTTGATGAAAGGGATTGAAATTGCTTCAGCCTTGAATTGTCAAACTGAGGGAGATTTTCTTTTCTCTCTCTGTGCGTTTTCAAAATTAGGAGTATATATTAATTACTTATGGATTGCTTTAATTAGATCATCAGATGTGATGTTCTGATGTGTTTTTACAAATACTGCTGTGAGAAGTCTTCATGAGGTCTACTCTAATGTTGTAAATTACTGGAAACTGTAATGTCCTAATAAACACTTTCTCAATTGTTGTGACTTGAAATCTAGCCATGAGAATAACTAGGAATAATATAATTAAATTTTAAGATTGATTAATGAATATTAAAGACTCATTATTTAGTTTTGTCCCATAGAAGTGCTAACCCCCTCACAGGTGGAGCTGATAACTGACGAAGTTACCTACTGAGTCTGTACACAGTGAACCACTCAGCAGAATCATACTGCAAAACAAACACCATGCTCCTATTCTGAACTCTGTTGACTTGTCTCTTGTGATGGTTATTGTTGGTTGTCAGCTTGAATCAACTAACACCCAAGCATCTGGGTGCACCTGTGAGGAATTTTTCTTAATTAAGTCATTTGAAGTGGAAAGACCCACCTTTTATACAGATCTCCTTGGGTGGGAAAAGCCACCTTTAATCTGGGCCACACTGTCTGGTAGCAGCCTAAATGAAGGCATGAAAGAAGGAAGCTTTTGCTCTTTGCTTCCTTGTTCTTACTCTCACTGGCAAGTCTGTTCCTTTACTGGCATTACAGCCTACTACTTTCAGACTCTGGCATATACTGAAGATCACTGAGATATCCAGCCTTGTAGAA